>CAUYQU010092161.1:0-10826 GCA_963574635.1 Cheracebus regulus
AATGTATCATTAGATATGTTTACCCCCCCCCCCGCCTTTTTTTTTTTTTTTTTTTTTTTTTTTTTTTTTTTTTTTTGGGCTGGGTTGTTTTTTTTTTCTTTTTTTTGTAATAAAAAAAAAAAAATAGAAAAAACACACAAAAAAACCAAACCCCCCCCAACAAAAAAAAAAAAAAAAAAAAAAGGCGGGGGCGGGGGTAAACATATCTAATGATACATTTTCCAAGTACAGATTAAGAATCATACACAGCCAGGCGCGGTGGTTCACACTTGCAATCCCAGCACTTTGAGAGGCTGAGGGGGGCGGATCATGAGGTTGGGAGTTCAAGATCAGCCTGATCAACATGGTGAAACCCCGTCTCTACTAAAAATGCAAAAATTAGCTGGGCATGAAGGCACATGCCTGTAATCCCAGCTACTCGGGAGGCCGAGGCAGGAGAATTACTTGAACTACGAAGGTGGAGGTTGCAGTGAGCGAGATGGCGCCATTGCCCGCCAGCCTGGCAACAGGGAAAAAAAAAGAATTGTTCTACACAAACTACAGTCTCATTGACCAAAGCCTGCTTTTTCTGACAGCAATACCATGGGTTCTTGTATAGGCAGACATAATTATCTTTCTTTAGTGCCAACCCAAGCACAGGAATATTCTCTCCAGTGACTTAATTTTCCTGAATCCACTGATTGCAAATGTATCACTTACTAGTTTAAACATTTTACATTTAAAGAATTTTCCATTGTAGCACTTGCATTAATAACTCTCATAAATAACGTACCTTATGTTGGACTTACACTCTGCTTTAATTTGACCCATCTCTACCTTTTGCATCCTCACAGTCATATATATATGTATATATATATATATATATATATATATATATATATATATATATAATTTTTTTAAATTGCATTTTAGGTTTTGGGGTAAATGTGAAGAACATGCAAGATTGTTGCATAGATACATACATGGCAATGTGGTTTGCCGCCTTCCTCCCCATCACCTATATCTGGCATTTCTCCCCATGTTATCCCTCCCCAACTCCCCATCCCCCACTATCCCTCCCCTAGTTCCCCCACAACAGACCCCAATGTGTGATGCTCCCCTCCCTGTGTCCATGTGTTCTCGTTGTTCAACAACCGCCTATGAGTGAGAAAATGTGGTGTCTGATTTTCTGTTCTAGTGTCAGTTTGCTGAGAATGATGGTTTCCGGGTTCATCCATGTTTCTACAAAGGACACGAACTCATCATTTTTTATGGCTGCATAGTATTCCATGGTGTATATGTGCCACATTTTCCCTGTCCAGTCTTTTGGGTCCCTTCATGGCTATGGTTCCTTCTCTCACACATGGGGGCAGTAAAGAATACGTTTTTAATTAGATTGATTTCAAATCCAAACTCCTTACTTAGTGGCTGAGTAAGCTTTGGTGCCTTAACCTAACATCTCTGAGACTCAGTTTTCACATCTTTAAAATGGGCCAATGACACTAGAGTTTTACTTTATAAGGCTGTAGTGTGGCTTTCGTAATTCTGCCCAGCATGTGAGGTATTAGCACAATGCTTAACACACATTAAATACATAAAAATACATAAACATTTTAAAATTTCACTTCAGATTTTCACAGCTTTCTTCCTGTAGAAGGGGTTATGACTTTGTACGGGGTAGGATAATGTTTGCCATTGTGTTTCCAAACAGGAAAACTCAGCTACTGAACTGGGTTGGTGTTGCTGGCAAGTGAGTGTTTAGAGCCTGTGTTGCTGTTGCTGGCAGGTGAGTGTTTAGAGCCTATGTTGCCGGTAAGTGGTATGAGGAAGCTCATGGGCTCTGGGGATTCATTTTCCTGCAGCACTGGACTTCCTTAAAGAAATCACCTCGCACTTCTCCACATTTAAATCTACCTGCTTGTTTTCCACCAACTCAAAAAACCAAATGAATCCAACTTCTTAGCTTCCTGCCCTCCCCTCAGCCCATGGTGGCTCTGGGTCCCTTCATGGGTGTGGTTCCTTCCTCTCTCACATTGGGGGCAGTAAAGGATAGGCTCTTATTTAGATTGGTGTCAAATACAAACTCCTCACTTACTGGCTAAGCAAGCTCAAGTGACTTACCCTAACATCTCTGAGACTCAGTTTTCACACCTTTAAAATGGGTCAGAGACATTAGAGATTTACTCCGAATGATTTACCCTTGTAGGGTAATATCTCAAAACCAAAGACTCATGGGAGCTTCCTCTACCTACCTTCCCAATTTGACTTGGTATTTCATGACTTGGAAAAACTTGGTGTCATGTGAAAATTGGAAATGTCACTGTGTATTTTCTCTTCCAAATCATCACTACAACGTCAGAGTTGATGTTTCCAGCACTGATCATAGGGCAACACGAGTGTTTAATTCTATTTCAGTTAGTGTAGATTTGTCTTGGTTTTCTACCTCCAAGCCAGGCCACTATCCATGGACAAGTTGCTCTAAATACATGATTCACATTGCCTATTTTTTTAAATAAAAAAAAAACCAAGTTATAAAATGTCAAAAGAAAATGAAATGAATCATTTTTATTTTAACCTATTGTCAAGGGCCTTTGAAACTCTTAATAAATGTACCCCCAGATTTGCTTTTGTCTACAATGATATCTCCTTTATAAAGAGTAGGTAACGAATTAGTCCATCATGGTTACTACATTTTGAAATTGTTTTATTTCCTTTAATAACTAATGTACCAAGCACTCAAGAATTCTACCACTTACACAATAAAAGAATTGTGACTCCCAAGTTTGTGGTTACGAAGTATACTTCTGGAATCCTTATGTATAAAATCCTGATAAACCGTCACATTACCAGTTTCTTAAAAAGTGGCTGGTAGCTTCCTAATTTTACCATAGAGTTTCTTCAAGTTGCTTAAATAATAGACAAAAGACCTGAGCAAACAAAAGAGAAAATAAAAATATTTGAAAATATAATTCATATTCAAAAATTCATACAAAAATAGATTTTTTTTATCCATCAAATTAAGAGAAATTGAGAGAGACTATCCAATTTAGGCAAGAATATAATGATTTTGGCTTTCTACGATTTGTAATAAGTCCTTCAGGGGTATAAAAATTAGAGTGTAACAAAGGCATACATTATAATGCATGGGTAACTCTAAACTTTGTCATTGGATTTATAAAATGTGAAAACTCTTGAAGCAACTGAAAACTTTGTAGAAGCTACATAGCAGTGTTGGTAAATTCTCCATTAATTCAAAGTATACAAATTAGCACTAGTAATGAGAGAGTTAGAAACTATTTTTCCAAAAATAATGACAAGTACGTAAAACATTACAGTTCCATGAAAGAACATGGATTTGGGGCAGAGTATCAAACTGAAAAACAAAACTAAATTAGTCATCGAAGAATTCATGACATGTGCCTCTAAAGAGACAAAGCTAAATACTGACCTCCTATAAGTGAGACTAAGTTGCTTGCATAGCAAAAATTTGATTTTGAGTGCCTGGCTTGATTAGCAACATTCCCAAAGAGGGCACCCCACAGTGAGTGAGGAATGTATCTGCAGAAGCTCAGGTGGGCATTGGGCACGGGAAGACTCTCTCAGTGGCTCTTTAGAAGCTCATAAATATCTCTAGCTTGAAATCTAGATTAGTTATAGAGGCTTACTGTGTTTTGTCATTTTGCCAAAAATGCCACTTTTGGTTTGGTTCCACATTTGGCTTTCACCCTGAGTCTTGCAGGGTTTTATTCCATTTTATCCCAGAGGAACAGAGAACTAGAATATCTCAAATATTTGTAGGCTTGGGGGAGCTCCATGACTTGGATATGGTAATTCTCTGCCTTGAAAGGTATGACTGAAGGATTTACCATTTCTCTTTGTTTTCGTTTTCTGTTTTGATAAAAAAAAATTGTGGTTTTACACTGACTCAGACAAAGTAAAGACATCCCTTTTAACTTAGGATTAGCTTTGAGGACCTCTTCTCTCCTTTTTATTAAATGTGCTCTAGTTCCAATCCTTCCACAATCCCAGGCCCACATTTATCCTAAGTATTTGCTGATGTGGGGGAAATGGCACTAAGAACGGAGAGAGATGAACCCGGCATGAATTCCTAATGTCTTGTATTCACTATGGCTAATGGAGAAATTACTCAGATTTATTTTCTCTGTTTGAAAAATGATTACTCAAGGATGTTGGGAGAAATAAATGAGATGACGTGTATGAAAGTGTAAACAATATAGTTCTACGTAAATGAATTTTTATCAGAATCATCACCAACTTCTTCATCTTGGGAATAGAATTGCATCACCTTTTGCTAAATGCTACTTTGAAAAAATAAGATATTTAAAAATCTCTTGATTTTCTGAGGGTTAAAGATTTGTTTCTTCAACTCTAATTCTCATTTTTTTTTTTTGTTCCTTGGATGATTACCCACAAATGTCTAATGGCTGGCTACCTTTTCTAAAATTGAATAACCCTTTATAGATATCTTTGGTTTCTCATCTCTCACCAGAATATTAAACTGTAGGCTCCAACTTCCCTCTAAAAAGGATACTTTAAAAAAGATAATTGGGTGAAGTATTAATAAGAGGGAGGGCCTGTACTGGGTTAAAAGAGTCACGATCCTCCAGCACTAGATGTTTGAAAAATCCATAGAAATAAAGGATGAAAAAAAATAAAATGATTGAGTAGTTGATTTTAACACTATCTTGTTTACTTGACATTATATCAAATGATTGAGCATTTAAATATATAAACTGTTAAGACTGTGTTTTGAGGCTGTACAAACACGTATACAGAGAAATCTGACTTTAAAAAATTGTTTTGAACATGCACCAAGATGAACATCTGTTTTCCATTCACTGCCCTTAGGCTTTTTGTTTAGACGCGGCAATACTAAATTATTGTTAGAGAAGTGTGACATTGAAATCAATTGGCAATTTTATCATATTTCAGTGATATCTTTGTAAAAAAAAAAAGAAAATTCATCACTCAAAAAGCAGACCACATGGAAATTTAAATATGTAAAGAGTAAGTGACTTAAATTGTCAGATGGTGGCTTAAATCATCAGATGGTGTTTTTTTTTCTGGGATAATTGTATTTTCCTCAAGCTTTAATAGCAACTTTCTTTTCATATATATATACACACATATATGTATATTTTAGAGACAGCGTCTTGCTCTGTCACCCAGGCTGGGGTGCAATGGCACAGTCATGGCTCACTATAACCTCACTATAGCAACCTCCTGGGCTCAAGCAATCCTCCTGCCTTGGCCTCCCAAAGTATTTTGATTAAAAGTATGAGCCACTGTGCCCAGCCTGCAACTTTTATATTATTTACTATGCTCCTCAAATTTGTATTTAAATAGTTAATTTCAAGAATAACATTATTTAAGGTATTAATTTTAAAGCAAACTTTCAAAGGAAACATGTAAGGTAGTTTTAAAAATAAAACTTGTATATTCTTATTATCATTTATTATCTCATAGGCTGCTCCCCCACAGAGCTTTGAACTTGAACCTTCCTGACTTTGTCTCTTCCATGGTGGTTCTCACCTTGGACTTGCATTAGATTTCCCTGACAATGCCCAGGCCCCACCCCAGGTCACTTCAACCAGACTCTCCCATATTTCTTTCATTTCAGTGTTTTATTAGCTTCTTCTGAGATTCAGCCTTGGGGAATCTCTTTAGATTTAACTAGTCATTGGGAAAAACGTTGTCTTCAAAATCATCTCAGATGATTGCTGCTTTTCTTCGTATACACCAGAAAACAAAGAAGTGTGAAGATAATTTAGAAGTAATACGATCTGCTGAGAGTATTGAAGTCTTTCCCTGTTTTTTTTTCCTGAGTTAGAAGGAAATGATCTCTTTTTCCTCTTCATCTGAAAAAAAACAAGAAACAGCCTCTTCCATCTTGAAGTCAGAGTAATAATATTTAATAGTAAATATTACTTCATTGGTGGCTGAACTCTCCCCTTTAATCTTTTCAAATTTCTTACTGATGGCTTTAGATAAGATCCTTTTGTCTCATTAATTTTATATGGAACATCTTGGGTCTGATGTGTAGTTGGTGTTTAAGAAGCACACGCTGGATAATTAATTGTGTGTATCAAGAGCTGAGCTGGAAGGCTGGAAGGAACTTTTTTTTTTTAAACAGGCAGATTCTCACTTTGTTAACCAGGCTGGAATGCAGTGGCACAATTAGCAATTTTTGTACTCAGCCTCCTGAGTAGCTCGGACTACAGGCACCTGCCACCACATCTGGCTAATTTTCTTTTTGTATTTTAGTAGAGATATGGTTTCATTGTGTTGGCCAGGGTGGTCTCAAACTCCTGAGCTCAGGCAATCTGCCTGCCTTGGCCTCCCAAAATGCTAGGATTAACGACATGAGCCACCAGGCCTGGCCTGGAAGAAAATCTTAACAGTTACCCCAGTGGGATCCACATTCATTGTGGTGTCATTGGCAGTGTTATCCTGGCCTCACAGAATACACAGGTGCTAATCACACCAATGCTGTGTGCATTTACATAACAATTATTTTAGTTTAAAAGCTGCATAGGTATGTGACACACACAGACACACAGACACACAGACACACACACACATACACACACACACACCCCACTTGGTTTTCATAATAACCTGAGGCAAGTTTGCCAGAGATTGGTTTTTCGCCTTTACAAACTTGGGAAACTTAGGTTCTGAGAGGGTAAATCACTGGCCTGGTGCTTGCCACATGCCTAGTTAGTAGGGGTGTGGGGCGCCAGTCCAGGGCTTGAGATTTGCATTCCTTTTCTTTTCCACAGCTCCTTATGGCCCCTTGTGAGTGAGGGCAGATAGATCCAATCTGCAGCTGACACAAGGGATAACAGAATCAGAACTCTAAAATGCTAGAACAGGTTGCAATGCCAGCCACAAAAACCCAAAACATAAAATTTAATAGGGAAACATAATGTCTTAAGTTCAGATTATTTAAAAAAATTATAAAATACAGTTTTAGGGAATGGGGAGAGGAGACAGTTGTTCATGTAAATAAAAATCTGTGGCTATGAGATAAGCATGTGTGGGTTGAAATACATAAGGCAAACCTCGACTGCATTACAGTATCCACAGAAGGATAATAAGATTCAGGAAATGACAGACATCCCAACTTCTCTGTGCTGGAAATAAATCATTTGGAATTTGTGCTTAGTTGTAGGCCTCACATTTTAAGTGGGACAGTGACAAATTGACGTTTGTCATCAGTTTGACAAGCTGATGTTTCATTGTAGTACACATATCAGCGGCTAGCCTCAAAAACTGGGTTATACTGGACCACCTTTTTCACATCAGCACCTATGGAAAGTTTAAAGACCTGCAGGATGTCTATGAATTTTCAGGGGCTTAAATTCTCTTGGTAACCCCTGGCACTAAGATCCTTCTTCACGTTCAAACCCCAGTATCTTGCCTGGAATATGCCTAGTCTTTTCTTTGTGGACACCAATAGCTCAGCTTCTTGTTCTGGTTTCCATGGAATTTCACTCACACGAAGATTTTCTGTGCTAAGAGATTTAACTGGTAATTTGGGGGAGGCAAGGAAAGTTTAAGGAGCAGGAATGATAAACATTTTAATGTGAAAGGTAGGCATCCCTGTTCTTAAACCTTTTTGTGGGGGGCGGGGGGGCGCTTGGAATTTTTTACTGGCTTTTGATATGTTCTGAGCACTCTGATCTTGCTGGCTGCTCTGACTGTCCTCTCATTTCTGTTTTTTATTCTTTTCTTCTCAGATTTCCTGCAGGAACTGAATATATTTCTCAGATTAATACACAGAGTAATTCATCTTTCTCTGTTTCTTACTCTCAAACTCAGTTCCAGGCCAACCTGGGCATATACAAAAGCCATCAGGATGCTTGGTTAAATGAAAGAGCCACCCCAAGATTTCTTTTCTAACAGAATCCAATCTTCTAGAATGGAATCGTGCATTTAAATAGCATTTTATTCCTCTGTTTAGCCAGGAAAATAAAGGGTTTGAAAATGGGAGCTTCTCAGCATTTGTTTTAAGTAATTTAAAATCATGAACTCACTTAAAATTGCTGCATAAGGGATCATTCCACCTTTCCCATCATAATTGTAGGGGGATAGAAGTGTTCCTCTTTCTGACTGTAGAAGGTGCATATTATATATTGATAAACTGACATTATGTAATTACAAAACTCAGTTGTTTTATCATTGTAAATAAATACTGATATTCGTAATGCTATTATGTCTGAGATAGGGAAGAGTAGTACAATAGTCACACACATGGAGTGGATCTAGGACAGACGTGGGAAGAGGAGGATAGACAGAAGGCTCAGACGAAAAGAATTAATTAGGTAAAAAATCCAACAAGGTATGTAATTTGCTATGGATTAGCTGCAGGAAGCCATAGAAAAAAAAGAAACTGAGATAATCTTGAGGGGTTTTTTTTGACAGAGTTTTGTTCTTGTCATCCAGGCAGGAGCGCAATGGGGTGGTCTCAGCTCACTGCAACCTCCACCTCCTGGGTTCAGGCTATTCTCCTGCCTCAGCCTCTCAAGCAGCTGGGATTACAGGTGCCTGCTGCCATGCCCAGCTAATTTTTTGTATTTTTAGTAGAGATGGAGTTTCACCATGTTGGCCAGGCTCGAACTCCAGACCTCAGGTAATCTGCCTGCGTTGGCCTCTCAAAATGCTGGGATTACAGGCGTGAGCCACTGTGCTCAGCCAATCTTGAGTTCTATTAAAAGGCAGCAAAGGAAATATGTATTTACATGAAGGACTCAGGATTTAGAGAGTTACCAGGTCAGGAATTTGAGTTTTGGAAACCAGAGAGGATGAAAATAAAAAGCTCTTGAGGAAACGATTTCAGTCTGAGCTCCAGGATTATTTCTGCCACCACTTTGATTTCCTCTCACAGGCTGAGAGAGTTAATCCAATTTTCCAAGGATTGAAGTTGCTGGATCTGAGAAATCAGACTTGCATTGTCCTGAAAATGCTAGCCTCTACCCAAGTGAGTGACGGTCATATATAGGCACATGTGTGGTATAGGCACATGTGTGGTGTTTGTGTCTGACCCACAAAATGTGAAGCAACTTTTAGCATTGTGTCCCTGGGGATGACTCAGACAACCCTCAAGAAGCAAGGTTAGCTGGGAGAAGCACAGTCCTGGCGTGAAAATGAGTCCCTGTTAGGGTGGGCTGGCTCATGGAATTACTCGCAAAATTGGTGAATTTTTTTAGTGAACACTCTTGCAATTTTCTGAATAAACTAGGAAATAAGAAATACAAAATGTTCTACAAATGCTGATAATAGAAATGAGTATAAAACTAAATTATCCCTTCTGATTTCATGATTTGCTTAAGTATTTTAGTACTTCAAGATGATTTTTAAAAGTCATATACTCTTATCTGTATTTTAAATTAGAATAAAAAATTCTATGTAAATGATTGGCTTAATTTATTTATAATAACAAGCTTGCTCTCCCATTTTTAAATGCCTAGTAGACTCTGGGAAGTTTCCCATTAATGGATACACCTATAAATAGGTAATTAACACATACATGAACCTCAAGAATTATCAGTATCATGAGCTATGCTGCAATATTATATTACTCAAGGCAAGACTGAATTTACCTATTTTGATATCCACAGGGCCTAGTATAATGCCAGGCACATAACAGGTACTGAAAATATTTGCTGAAATGAACAAATAAGGCATGTTCATATCTTGCTGACGTTGCAGGATATGCAGAAATGTGTACATAAAACTAAATTTCAAATTATCTACTATTCATGTATATGAGTGAGAGAAATGATAGACAGAACATGTACTTTGTAATTTAAAAAGCTGGGGGACTTGGGACCAAGATGGCTGAAGGGAAGCTTCTCCGGAGTGCATCTCCCACTGAGTGAGACCCAGAACCAGAACCAGAGCGATATCCACGTCTCCGAGCGAGGCACAGGGTTCATCCCCAAAACACTGGTTGAACAGTGGGATTAACCCCCAAAAAAGGCAGTGAAAGCGGCCCAAAGGTGGTGAGCCAATGTAAGGTCGGGCACAATCCTTGTATCTGGCACAGAGTATTGGGGGGCATCACCCCCTTGGTACTCCGAATCAGATACAGTGATTCACTCGGAGACTTTGGCAGCACACAGACCAGGAAAATGCTGCCTGGCTGAGAATGGCCCACGGTTGCAACCCGGACGACAGCCCAGGCAGGCAGCCCCAGCCAGACTGGTGTCTTGTCAGTGCAGACCAGGGCGGAGACTTGGACTAACACCGAGAAAGCTTGCTAAAAGGAACTGCCTGTCCCACAGAAGGGAGAGTTGAAAGTGGGGAGGGGGATATGGCCAGATAGGCCCCACCCCCACAAGATCCAGCAACCAGTGTCCCTCTCCTGGGAGAGGTTTGCAGTTAACACATCAGACAGAACTCCATTTGGGAGCAGCGGTCTCAGCAGAGGGAAAGAAGCCTGCCATTGGGAAGGCGGGGCTAAGGCAACCGGCATAAGCAGAAACCAGGTGAAGAATAAACAGCAGCTTGGCTGAGTCCGAGGAAGCCCAGCAGCGGCTCCACAGGCAGACAAGACAGACTGTCTCAAACAGCACACTGACACCTGCGTTTAAAAAAAAGCTTCATACAGGAGAAATAACCCCAACCTTAACAGAAAGTACATCCACTCAGAGAAGATGAAAAGAAACAAGTGCAAAAACGAAGGAAAGAAATGGTGGGCTGTTCAACTATATATTGTACTAGGGGAATGAGAATATAAGCTCTTCACAATTATCATTATTTTGAAAGTCTCTTCTTTTTTTATAACTCAAGAATGCCTCATTGTGTCATTTCCTGTGTAT
>CAUYQU010092163.1:0-30027 GCA_963574635.1 Cheracebus regulus
GTTGAGCTCAAGGGAGAGGAAAAGTTACTGGTGGTACCTTGCTGCCTGCTCTGCTGGTAGAATTCTGTGCTCCCCATGACACTTAGCACATTAAGAATGACCACGCTGTTCCTTGTATGTGACGGAGGCAGTGCTGACTCCATGATTGTGAGACACATGCTTTGAACTGCTTTTCTGTTAATGGAGCACTCCATAGTCCCAAACAGTCCCCCTTATGACCGACAGCACATTTGTGAAGCAGTTCGCAGGGATAAGGGGTGCACTTTATATCTATGGAAACATGAGATTCTCCTCTGTTGGAAGCTAATTAGCCCACAAAGGTGGTAAACTTATAGCTTGGGACTTAATTAGCATTGTACTCTAATCAAGGACTCTTTCTAAACCATATTTATAGCTTTCTTAACCTACACATAGTCTATACATAGATGCATATTTTACCCCCAGCTGGCTAGAGATTTATTTGTTGTAAATGCTGTATAGATTTGGTTTTCCTTTCTTTACTTATCCTGGTTTGGATTTTTTTGAATGGATTTCTGTTGTCTTAGCAATATGAGAATAATCCTCTGTAGCCTGAGCTACCCCTCCCCTGCTGTAACTGCGTGGCCTGTGCCGTCGCCGGCACGGGACCGCGGCTCACCATTGCATTCCCATTGGACTCATGCGCCTCCCGGATGGTTTTTGTTTTTTTCGGGGGTTCTTTGGGGTTTGTTTGTTTGCTTCTTTTCCAGAGTGTGGAAAGTCTACAGTGCAGAAAGACATTAACCTGCCAGTTGATTTGAAATACTTTTCCCTGCGCAGGGCTGTATGCATCCTGCCAAGCTGCGTTATATTCTGTACTGTGTACAATAAAGAAGTTTGCTTTTCGTTTACCAAGCACCTGAAACCTGCCTCTTTCTTGCCCTCTGTGGTCTAATTTTAAAGCAGGCAAAAGCCCCCTGGTTTTCTCTCCACCCCCACCCTAGCCCTCTCTCAACAGTTTAGTGTTACCAGTGAACAGACCGTGGAATTGAGGGTAGTTTCAGGAACTCTGTTACCTGGAAATAGACGAACACATCTGCTCATAAACTCCAGCTAAAAATTTAATCCAAAGAGACAGGAAGTCGAGAGAGCCTCTTCCCAGCCAAAGGTAAGCTGAGATCACCTCATCCCCTGCGCTGCCAATTCTTAGTAACTTTTTTTTTAAAGCGTGACATGTTTGGCTTTGGGTTGTGTGAAAAGATTGCAAGCTAGTCTAGGACTTTGGAGTCCCAGAATTATTTTCAGCCCCTCATATGAATAATTGGAAAATTAATAAGAACATAAGACCATTCACTTTCTCATTTTTCCCCAATAAGTTTTGCTCTTGACAAGTAAAAATTTGACTAATAGTTGATAAATAAAAGCTCAGGAAGGTTTTGCTTATGTTTTTCCTGGTCATGCAGCAGTAAGTAAAAACCTTTCCTCCAAGTTTGTCTCTCGCGAATATATATCACTTGGGAAATACGTGAAAGGAAATGAAAAGGCAACTGCTGAGTTGTCTGCAGTAGTATTAGGCTTTTAGTGTTCCTATTTCACCCTTTTTCTGTACCTCTAATTTGGCCTTTTCAAGACTCCTATTACAGTGGAGAAATAAAGTAGAGCCTTTTTTCAAACCTAGAACAGAAGGCTTTCTGTCAGTTTATCTGCTATCTTTCTTGACTGTTTTACAAGCCCCGAAGTGTAGAAACATCTGAGACTGAACCAGTGCACCCCCGCTTGCACTGGAGCTTGTGAGGGTCTGCCACATAAACCCCATTAGCTCCGACAGATTAAGAAAAGATGCTTGGAGAGAAGCGGGTGTGCAGGAAAAAGCCGTCTCTGCCTGTCAGCTTCACCATGATAAGGCTTCAACAATCCGCTCCCCATTATTCACGGGCTCGTTACCCAGCCTGGGCCCAGACCCAGATCGTTAACCTTACGAGGGAGGTCACCAAACACTGCTGCCCTTCTAGTGTTGGGCGCTGGGATAAGGAAGCCCAGAAAATGGGAAGTTTACTCTTCATCAGGGTCCCCTTTCATGAGCCAAGCCAGGGGAACAATGCGTATTCAGTTGTTAGATGACAAAGAGGTAGTGTGAGCGCAGAAGAATGTGGTTTTGAGAGCCAGAGTATGTGCAGAATCTAAATTCTAATGCAGCTGGGACAAATGTAAACTAATGTGGGAGAAAAACACTAAGGTACCCAGACGGTTGGAAACTTTGGAGAGACAGTTCATTGCCCAGAGGTGCAGGTGGCTTCTGCTCAATATGTGGCCTCTGAAATACAAGCGAAAGGAAGAAAGTCCAGAAGATCATCAGTTTAATACAAATACATAGTGTAAGTATTGCCTAATGCAAATGCATAGCATAAATATTCCATTCAACATAAGTATATTGTACTTAAAATAGGGGGAGAGGCGAGGTTGGTACCAGGCGACCAACTATGTCCTTTTGATCCCGAGTACTCTGGTGTCCCATTCAGAAGGGGCCCCTTGAATGACCAGCCTTAGCTCCTCTCATTTTAAGAGCTGGCTCTGCACCCAAGCCTGGGTTTGTTGACCTTGGCAGTGAACCTCAGATCACCTTTGGATAGCACTTTACAGTTTACAGAGCACTTTTTCATCTCCATGATCTTTTTGGCAGGCTTTCTTAAACAGTAATATTGTTGAAATTGAATCTGAAAATACCATGGCTGTTAGCCTCCAGAATTAATTTCTTTTTTAGAATATTTACAGTGGCTACTGTGGAAAGAGGACTAGACATTTGGGTTCTGGCCCCAGTGCAGTGGTTGATTGGATTTAACTAGATGGTCTCAGGGGGCCACTGGCCTGACCTCTTAGGTTCACTGAGGGCACTAATGAAGTACTGCTTCCCAGATTTCATAGGCGGTAAAGGAGGAAGGAGTTTCCTAGGGAAGTCAAGAAGTGTGTGCGCGTGTGTAGAGTTACCGGTGACAAACGTCATTCTCAAGTCACCATTTTTAAGCAAACTCTGAAGATTGCTCCACCATTAAGGGCATGTTTCTTCATTTTCCAGTCATCCACTGAGCACTTGCTAGGTGCCAGGCACTGCTGGATGCTAAAAATAAATGATTTAGATGGCATTGTCAAGCGAAAGCCCTGTTCGTGGTATAGTAACTGTGTGACAACCTCTTACATGTTTAAATGCTATACTTCCCAGCCCATACTTAAACACAACAGACACCATCTTATCCAGCTGCGTTGACCAGAAGCTGGGGAGGCTGCAGCGTTTATCCTCCAACTCCTGCCCCTATTGGTTGAAAGTTATTCCCAGAGATGTTAACTCTTCAATATATGTCCTGTCAGGAAGAGAAGAGAGTAGGCACAGATAATCAGTGTGCTAGGAACTGTTTTCAGAGGCGATTAGCTCGTGGGGTTGAGGCCACATGCAGCCAGCATCACTGGTGTCTGTGACACCTGTCTTTAACAGCTAGCCAGGCTCTTCTGGATGACCTGTTTTCTAGAGTGAAACAAGTGTGAGTCTGTGCTTTCATCATGGAGTTACCATGTACCAATCATCTGTGATGTATAAAATACTATAATAGACACTTTGCAGGTGGAGATGAGGGAGTCACAGTGAAGCCCACCCTCTTCTTCAACACCCCACAATCTAGTGGGGGAAACATTTCTCTAGGTGAAACTAGCATACAAGATAAACTGATTATTACTCATCCAATAAATAGTACCTAGTCTATGTCAGGTACCGCTCTCAGATTAGTGGAGGGAAAGAAATCTCTGCTCTCAAGGATCTTACATCTGGGAAAGAGAGGAAAAGAAACAAATGATAGAATGTGTTAGGTATTAGGTACTATGGGAAAAAATAAATCAGGGAAAGGAAGTGGTGAGTGATGGGAGTAGAGGGTTGCAATTCTAAGTAGGGAGGTTAGGGATGGTCTCAGTTGAGCAAAGACCCAAAAAAGTGGCTGCCAGATGGATATCTGAAGGAAGAGCATTGCCTGCACGGGAAAGAGAAGGTGCAAGGCCCTGAAGCTTTGAACATGCTTGGAATATTTAGGAATAGCAAGGACTGTGAAACTGGGTCCAGAAGTCAGACAGAGCATGGTTAGAAAAAGAAAAGTAATGGGTTGCATCATCTGGGGCTGTGTAGGCTTTTTAAGGACTCTGGTGTTTACGCTGTTTATGTTTAGCTGTTAGAGTTTTTTGAGCTAAGAAGTGACATCATCTGATGTGTATTTTGAAAGATCACTCTGTCTGCTAAGTTGAATATAGACTGTAGGGAACAAGGAAGGAAGCAGGAAGACCAGGTTGTAGGCGGCTGCAGTGATCCAGGTGGGGCGAGATGGTGGCATGGGCCAGGGCATAAGGAGAGCGTATATGAATATATTTGTGAGGTAGAGCCAATAGGTTCTACTCATGTAAGGCAAGAAACAAAAGAGAAGTCCATTATGGCTCCAAGGTTTGTGGTCTCAGCTCAAGGGAGGTTGATGTTGCCGTTTACTGAGGAACAATCTGGGGAGAGGTGGGGGAAGAACAGGCATTCTTTTGGGGGCATATTAACTTTCAGATGCCTTTGAGAAATCCAGATGGGAACACATTGGGTTATACAAATCTGGAGTTCAGGGGAGAGATCCAGGCAGGAGATAGCAATTAGGAGTTGTCAGTGTGTAAGAGAATATCTAAAGCTAAAACTGGATGAAATCACTAAGGGAATAAGTATATACAGAAGAAAAGTTCCAAGGACTGAGCCCTTGGACCCTCCAAGATTAAGAGGCTGGAGAGACAAAGAAGAACCCGCAACGGAGGCTGAAAAAGAGTGGCCAGTGAAATGGGGGTGACAGGGAGGGTGTCTGCAGGAGGAGGCGAGATCGATGATGGCCAGTGCTTCTGATGTGTCCAGTATGGTGAGGACTGGGGCTGGATTAGCAACGTGGAGGCCATGTGTGACTTACAGAAGCCATTTCCAGAGTGGCAAAGGTAAAATAACTGGTCAATACTACAAGAATCCAAAGGAGGTTTGAATTTACCCTCAGTAGGGGACAGAGATCAGAGAAGTTTCCATGGATTTCAAAATCCTGGATTTGACTTCAGCTTAGCCTCTCTCACTAGCCCTTCTACTCTCAGATCCTCAAAGGCTGCAAAAGGCCTAGGAACCCCTGCCACGTAGCCAGACCAGAAGATACAGGGTGGGAAAGAGTATCTGAGGATAAAGGAAGAAGAATCAAGATCCTGTTACCACTACCTTTCCCATCCCCTTGGAGCTCTATTTATCCTCATTTTGTACTCTTAAAATAAATTTCTATATTTGAAATGTTAAGTGTTTTTAAATAACTTTTTTTCATATTACACAATTAGCATATGTTCTTTGTAGAAAACCAGAAAAAAATCATAGCCCAAATTAAAAACTATTCTGAAAACTCAACCTAGAGATCACAGTTAACACTTTACATCTTTCCAGATGGCTTTTCTCTATACCGTATTTTAAATATTAAAAATGGTCATACTATACACTTTACAAAGTCTTTAAACCTGTCTTAAGCATTGTATTTTGAAAATCTTTCCATATCAAAAATTCTTTTACAACACCATTTTTAATGACAGCATGCTATTCCATAGTATGTATGTACATCATATATTTAAGCAATCCCCTTTGCTGGCAGAGATAAAGGGACCGCAAATATGATAATGCCCATGCCCACCAAACCAAGTAATCTACACTCCCCACCCTCCAAAATCAAACAAATGGCAAATAATTATTGGGGTCTTTTCTATTGTTTTTAATTAGTAACCAACTCCTATTAATTTTATCTTCTAAATATCTCTACAATCCATCTCCATCATCAGTACCACAACTCAATCTCCCAATATCTCTCACCTGATATTGGGAGACTGCCATCACCACCTGACAGGTCTACCACATCTACTCTTACCTCACCCTGCCCCCTCTCCATGATGTAGTCAGAGTGATTTATTTGTAAGTTATTCCCCTGCTTGAGACTTTTCAATGATACCCACTGGAGTGGCTAAAATAAAGACTAGCAACACCAAATGTTGGCAAGGATACAGTGAGGGCAGGAGTGTTAATTAGTACAACCAACTTTGGAAAACTATTTGCAGTTTATTACAAAGGTAAACACACATCTACTCTATGATCCAGCAATTCCAATCCTAAATATTTGCCTAAAAGAGATATAAACATGTATTACAAAAAGACATATGCAAGAACATTTATAGAAGCTTTATTTACAACAGCCACTAAAAACAACCTAAATGTCCATCAACCAGAGGACAAATAAACAAGTCATGGTATCCATACAACAGAATACTACTCAGCAATAAAAGAATATGGGGCGGGGCGTGGTGGCTCACGCCTGTAATCCCAGCACTTTGGGAGGCCAAGGCGGGCGGATCACGAGGTCAGGCATTCGAGACCAGCCTGGCCAATATGGTGAAACCCCATCTGTACTGAAAATACAAAAATTAGATGGGCACATGTTACATGCCTGTAATCCCAGTTACTCAGGAGGCTGAGGCAGGAGAATTGCTTGAACCGGACCCAGGAGGCGGCACTTGCAGTGAGCAGAGGTCACACCACTGCACTCCAGCCTGGGTGACAGAGCGAGACTGTCTCAAAAAAAAAAGAAAGAAAATGAACTACAGATACACATGAGTCTCAAAAACATCACGTTAAACTAAATAGTAACACTAAAGAATACATACTGTGTGATTCTATAATACATGAAATTCTAGAGGAGCCAAAACTAGCCTGTGGTGATAGGAGGCGGTAGCAAGGGACGGGTGGACAGGTATTGGTTGGAAAGGGGTAGAGAGAACATGCTGGGGTGATTGACAGAAATTGTCTATATCTTGGTTTGGGTGGTTGTTATATGTATATGTTTTTGCTTTTTTTGTGGGTTTGTGTGTGTGTGTGTGTGTGTGTGTGTGTGTGTGTGTGTGTGTGTGATGGAGTTTCACTCTCGTTGCCCAGAATCGTTCAATGGCGCCATCTTGGCTCACTGCAACCTCCGCCTCCTGGGTTCAAGCAATTCTCCTGCCTCAGCCTCCCAAGTAGCTGGGATTACAGGCATGCACCACCATACTGGGCTAATTTTTAGCATTTTTAGTAGAGTCGGGGTTTCTCTATGTTGATCAGGCTGCTCTCGAACTCCCAATCTCAGATGATCCACCCGCCTCAGCCTCCCAAAGGCGTGAGCCACCACACCCTGCCATATGCATATGATTGTTAACACTCATTGAACTTAACACCTGAAGTCTGTGCCTTTTATTTTATGTTAATTATTCCTCTGAAAATATTTATAGTCATTGTTTGGGTTAAAACCCAAATCATTCACTTTCCATTTAATATGTTAAAGAAAAAAAAGAAAGAAAGAAATCAAAATCCTGAACTTGGCCTTACAAGCCAATACCTGCCTTGAGCCTCACTGGGCACCATCCTCTCCCCTATTTTATATGTCCCACGGCCCCTCGCCTTCTTCCAGTGTCTCAGCCATATCTGGCTTCCTCCTGTTCCAGCCTTGACACAAGCTGTTCCCTGGACCTGAAATGTTATACTGCCCCTGAATCCATCCCTGGCCTCCAAGCAGCTTAACCTCCACACATTCTTTACTGTCATTTCTAAGATTACCGCAGGGAAAACAATCAGCTTATCTTTCAAGTAAATGAATAATTTCATTCTCCAAGCCTTCCTAGCTTTGCTCTCATTCCCCTCCAACACCATTTTTATACCTTTCAGAGCTTGCTATTTTTTATGAACTTCTCACAATTTTTAACCTTTCATTTGCAAGATTAGTTACTTGCCTTCTCCAATAGACAGTACACTTTATGAAGGTGGGACCATACCTAACTGCTTTATCTACGGTAAGGAGTAGGTGATGAAATATCCATTGGCCAGGTGAGGTGGCTTACGCCTGTAGTCCCAGCTACTTGGGAGGCTGAGGCAGGAGAATTGCTTGAACCCGGGAGGTGAGGTTGCAGTGAGATGAGATCGCACCACTGCACTCCAGCCTGGGCAACAAAGCAAGATTCAGTATAAAAAAAAGAGAAAGAAAAAGAAATATCTATTGACTGAATGAATGCAGTAATGGGCATCTTTGCTCACTTACGATTTTCAGGATAAATTCCTAGAAGATATGTGACTTGGTCAAAAGGGAGGCAAATTTTAAAGCTATTTATATAAACTGCAAAAAGCCTTCCAGAAAGATTGTGTGGATTTGTACCTTTACTAGTATCCTACAACTTCTTTTGCCTGGGTTCTTACAACGTTTGTCTACATTGGCCATTATTTATATTTACACCTCTGTTTACCATTCATTCTTTCTTATCTTTATTCAAATAATATTTATTGAGCACTTATTATGTACCACATTCTGACCAGATGTTGAGGATGAAATGATGAATTAGATCAGTAGTTTTCACATTTTGTTTTCTTACATTCTATCTAAAAGAATTTAAAATCTGGGTACTCTTTAGCACTATTTTGACAATAATTTCCACTGTATTATAAAAAGAATTTCCAATGTATTATAAATTCTGACATTTAAAAATATGATTACAATTTAGTGGCCAGGGGCAGCAGCTCACACCTGTAATCCCAGCACTTTGGGAGGGTGAGGCGGGCTGATCACTTGAGGTCAGGAGTTCGAGACCAGCCTGACCAACATGGTTAGTCTTTACTAAAAAATACAAAAATTAGCCAGGTGTGGTGGCTCACACCTGTAATCCTAGCTACTGGGGAGGCTGAGGCACAAAAATTGCTTGAACCTGGGAGGAGGAGGTTACAGTGACCTGAAATCATGTCAATGCACTGCAGCCAGGGCATTAGAGTGAGACTCTGTCTCAAATAAATAAATAAAATTAAAATATTATCATAATTTAGCAACCAGTTCTGTATACAGTAGCAATTTAGTTACCATCATCACCAAATTATCACCATTAATTACCACCAAAATACAGTCTCTTTTTTAAACAAACTTTTATGTCATTCTTTTTTATCCCTGAATCCATATTTCCATGTATACCCCCAAAAGAATTTTATCCTGATGTATTTTTATACTTGGAATTTTTTATCCTACTTTTTTTTCTTTTTTCCTTTTTTTTTTTTTTTTTTGAGACAAGGTCTCACTCTGTCACCCAGGCTGAAGTGCAGTTGCATGATCTCAATGCATTGCAACCTCTGCCTCCCAGGTTCAAGTGATTCTCCTGACTCAGCCCCCTGGGTAGCTGGAATTACAGGTGTGCACCATCACACCCGGCTAATTTTTGTATTTTGGTAGAGACGAGGTCTCGCCATGTTGGCCAGGTTGGTCTCAAAGTCCTGACCTCAAGTGATCTGCCTGTCTCACCCTACCAAAGTGCTGGGATTATAGGTGTGAACCACCACGCTGGGCTTACCCTACTTTTAAAGATTGAGCCATTGCATTCCAGCCTGGGTGACAAGAGAGAAACTCCACTCCCCCCCCCAAAAAAAATTTACTGTATTATACTTGTATACAACAAATTATTTTAAATAATTTTTTGACAATAAAGCAATATATGTTAAAAATTATTCTGTATTGAGCAATTACAAGTATTCATTCACAATTGATCAAAAAACATAAATATATAACCAAGTCTGATGTACACTTATTATACATAAAAAGGAAAAATCTGTCTGAATTGAATCTCTGAATGAGCTAGACGGGAGTGTTATTTTTTTTCCCACTAGTTCATTGCAAGAATAAGATGGGTTTAGCATCAATTCTATTCTCATTTTTCCATTTTAAGTCTAAGAAATATAATGTGGCAGATAGTGCTACCTGTTCACCAAAATCATTATTCTTCTCTTTCAGTAATAAGACTGTTAGCTAGATATGTGAGTGGGTTATATTTCCCAGCATTCCTTGCAGTGTGGCTGTGCCATTATCAAATTGCTTTTCAGCTCAAATTCACCCGTTCCTGTTTGCTCTGCAAAGTAGATCTGGGCCCGGCCGGGCGCCTGGCTCACACCTGTAATCCCAGCACTTTCAGAGGCCAAGGCGGATGGATCACCAGAGGTCAGGAGTTTGAGACTAGCCTGGCCAACATAGTGAAACCCCGTCTCTACTAAAAATACAAAAATTAGCCAGGCGTGGTGGCAGGCACCTGTAGTCCCAGCTACTCAGGAGGCTGAGGCAGGAGAATTTCTTGAACCCGGGAGGCGGAGGTTGCAGTGGCAGAGCATTGCACTCCAGCCTGGGCAACACGAGTGAAACTCCATCTCAAACAAAAAAGAAAGTGGATCTGGGCCCTTTAAACATTTTTCCTTTGGTGGCTGGCACTGGAGCTTTGGAATGCTAGAGTGCAACTGAAGGAGAAGAGTGTTTTCCTTCCTAGTTCCCATGTGCAGCCTCCTCCAAGGATCACAGCTTCTCCAGTGCCCAGCCACTGCAGCACCAGCAGCCTGCAGCTTCCCTTGGCACACACCCTTCCAGGCAGTTCTGTCGCAGAGTGGGCTGAGCAGCTTTCCCTGGCACTCAAGAAGGTAGATTTCCAGCAAGTGCAACCAGCAAGGTACCTCTCTACCCTTCAGTGAGCAGTAGCCATGCCTTGTTGTGCAATAAAGGATTAACTCAGTTCACATTGTCCAAGCCCTGTAACTTCCAAAATAAGTACTGGGGCCAGGCACGGTGGCTCACACCTGTAATCACAGCACTTTGGGAGGCTGAGGTGGGCAGATCACAAGGTCAGGAGTTCAAGACCAGCCTGACCAACAAGGTGAAACCCTGTCTCTACTGAAAAATACAAAAATTAGCTGGGCATGGTGATGTGCACCTATAATCCCAGCTACTCAGGAGACTGAGGCAGGAGTAGTGCTTGAGCCTGGGAGACAGAGGTTACAGTGCGCCGAGATCGCACCACTGCACTCCAGCCTGGGTGACAGAGCGAGACCCCATCTCAAAAAAAAAAAAGTATTGGAATATACTGCCTGATAAGAGTGTCTTTGTTTACCTCGGACCTTAGGCCGTGCCAGGTAGTCTATGCTAATGGCATGATTTATGGTGGGAATCTTGGTATTAACTGGCCTCTGGAGGAGCTGAAGATTTGAATAACTAAGGTCACCTGTGAGCACGATCAGCCATGCCTATGTAATCAAGCCCCTGTACAAACCCTGGACGCCAAAGCTTGGGTGAGCTTCCCTTGTTGGCAATAGTTTACGAGTGTTTTCATACATCATTGCTGGGAGAATTAAGTACTGTCCGTATGACTCCACAGAGAAAAGGCAACTGGAAGCTTGCAGCTGGCCTGTCCCAGTCTCTGCCCCATGTGCCTTTTCTTTTGGCTGATTTTTAACTCTCTTTTCATTTATAACAAACCATATCTCTCAGTATAAAAGCTTTTTTGAATTCTGAGTCCTCACATATCACTGAACCTAAGGGTGATTTTGGGGCCCTCAAATACACTTCTTCAATGAAAGACGAGTCTCAGTCCTGATGACAGAGAAGGAGGTGGGAGTGCTCTTTCTCAGCTTTAGGGGTAGTATTCACTTTTTGTCAGTGTTATCTCTTTAATTCTGAACTGCCAATTCCCTCTTACAGTTAATAATTCTTCCTATTAAACTTCCCCTATTCAAATTACTATATAGTTTCTCTCTGCTGATTGGACCCAGATGGATACCATCTAATTAAAGGTAAGCAGAAATAAAACATGCTCTTTCTGGGCTAGGACTATTAAGAGAGCAGGTGCTCCTCTTCTAGTTGAGTGTAGATGATGGCAAGACCCCGGGGGGATGGTGGAGCCACAGATGGAAGAAACCTGGGTGTCTGATTCACCACGTGCAGGAGAACACTTGCCAATTAAGAAATAAATGTTATGTTTGAACCATGTTTGGGTCTATTTGTAACAGCAGTTTAACCTACTCTAATACACCTTATTCACTTAAATAAGCACTTAGGAATAGAAGGGGTTGCGTGTGAGAGTTGTTTTGTTTTGTTTTGTTTTTCTCACTCTGTCACCCAGCCTGGAGTGTAGTGGCTCCATCTCAGCTCCCTGCAACCTCTGCTGCCTGGGTTCAAGCGATTCTCCTGCCTCAGCCTCCTGAGTAGCTCGGACTACAGGTCCCTGCCACCATGCCCAGATAATTTTTGTAGTTTTAGTAGAGATGGGGTTTCACCATCTTGGTCAGTCTAGTCTTGAACTCCTGACCTTGTGATCCACCCACCGCGGCCACCCAAAGTGCTGGGATTACAGGTGTGCGCCACCACGCCTGGCCGACGTATGAGAGTTTTTAATAGAAATACGACTCCATTCTTGGAAGTCTTTCCAACTTTTAACAAGTTTACTTGTTGAAATTAACATATTCTTTCATCAGAAATTATTTGTGATGATTTATCAATTGACAACTCCATTAGGTCCCTCTTCAATTTTATTGAAAATAAAAGATTGAAAACAATTTAATTTGCAAAAGGATTTGTTACCAGTTATTAGAATCTAATCGTTTTCTCAATGACCTAGTATACCAGCAAGTCTTTGCTAATACTTAGCTACTGGTGACTCCACACAGTGGCTCTCAAAGTGCGAATTCCAGACAAGCAGCATCCGCATCCCTGGCAGCTTGTCAGAAATGCAAATTCTCAGAACCCCACCCAGACCTACTGAATCAGAAACTCTGGGGGTAGGACCCGGCAATTGGTGTTTGGCCAACCTGCCTTTTAGGTGATTCTGGTGCCTGCTCATCTGTGAACCGCCGCTGGATGTCACACCTGCAGGTCTTTCACCTGGGCTCCTGTTTAATAGGGCTAGATTCCAAAGAGGTTCAAATATTGAAATAGCAATTTCAGCCTATCTTTGCCATTTTGTGTTAGTCATCCATTAGTGCGCAATATTACCAGATATTTGGCGGCTTTAAACAGCATACATTTCTGTAGGCCAGGAGTCTGGGCATGACTTAGCTGGGTCCTCTGCTTCAGGGTCTCATGAGGGTGCAATCAAGGTGTTGGGTGGGACAGCAGTCTCCGCTGAGGCCTGGCTGGGGCTGGGAATGGATTCATGTCTAAGTTCCCATGGCTGTTGGCAGTGTGCAGTTCTTTGCTGGCTGTCACCTGGAAGGTATCCTCAGCTCCTTGCCACGTGAGTCTTCCCAGCATGGCCACTTGCTTCTTCGAAGCCAGCAAGGGAGTCTCTCCTAACAACACTGGCATTACAATTTGTCTTATATCACATTATCACATACATCCCATCATTCTCGCTGTATTCCCTTGGTTAGAAGAGAGTCCTAGGTCCCATTCATACTCAAACGGAGGGGATTACACAAAGGTAAGAATACCAGGAAGCAAGGATCATGAGAGCCAGCTTAGAATCCTTCTGCCATGTCACCCAATATTTTTTGTTGAGATGCTTTTGTTTTATTGCATCTTTTATTTTATCAAAACTTGAGAGATTCTGTTGAGGTCGTTCAGTAATAAGCATTCTGAAAATGTTCACTAGAACATTTCTGGCAAAGCTGGGCCTCGTTATCAAACCAATCAGCCAAATCAGGCTCTGACTTAACTTCTGTCAGAAAGAGTCTGATGTCACTTTTCAATTCAAACAAATGTGTTGGCTGGGTGGGGTGGCTCACTCCTGTAATTCCAACACTTTGGGAGGCCAAGGCAGAGGGATTGCTTGAGCCCAGGAGTTCCAGACCAGCCTGGGCAACATGACAAAACCATGTCTCTACAAAAAATACAAATCAGCTGGGTGTGGCGGTTTGCACCCATCGTCCCAGCTATCCCAGCTACTTTGGAGGCTGAGGTGGGAGGATCGCTTGCATCTAGGAGGTGTAGGCTGCAGTGAGCCATGACTGTGCTGCTGCACTCCAGCCTGGGCAACAGAGTGAGACTGTGTCTCAAAAAAAAAAAAAAAAAAAGTGTTAACACAAATTTTAAGGAATATTTTTTAAACTTGAAATGGTGCAATTTGGAACATGTATTATAAGAAATATTACTAAAGCAGCCAGGTCAACACGCAATTGATGCAGATCTAATGTAAATAGTCATATCCAAGTTACCTAAACAAGAAGATAACATCAATTCTCGTTATTTTGTAACTATCTAGTGTGATGTGTGGCTAAAGTTAATAATTATTATTAATGTGATGAATATTACAAAAGTCAAGGTACTCCTTCAGTAAATGTGTATTCATGTAGGTATCGACTTCTGGTAGACAGCTTTTGGGGATAATGCAATTAAGTAATGCATTAAAAAGGCTGAAATAGCTCCATTAATTTCATTAGGCCTTATAATTAAATTTCTTATGTATTTAATGAAAACGAAACCAATTGGTCAGGCAGCTAGCATATAATTTTATATTTTGTTAATAGGAGAAATAAAACCTTATAAAACCTTATTATAAGCTGAAATAAGAGGAATATTGACTATAATTGTGATGCACATTTCATAATATGATTTGACAAAATAGGTTTTAACTGAATGACGAACATCAATTTGAAAGCACGTGAGAATTTTATATGGTATATATTTTGTATGTCTTTATAAAGAATACTTTCTTTTGTTTGCCAAGTTGTTTTTGAAAAATTTCAAACCTATGAAAAGTAGAAAGAATAGCATGATGAACACATGTAAACACTTTACCTAAACTCATCTATCCTGGCTATTTATACACTTTTTAATGGACTTCAGCTCCCAAGCACAAGGACACTCTCTAGGCCCGTTGTCTAGTAGAACGTCTCACAAGCTGAATTTGTTCGATATTTTCTCCTGACTGGATTCAGGTTAATATTTCTGGCAGGAATACTACTTAAGTGTTATTGTGTATTTCCTGACATCCCTCTGAGAGGCACGTAATGTTGGTTTGCTCCAATATTACTGACGCTGACTGAATTTGATCTGTTTGTTAAGGTGGTAATGCCAATTCTTTTGGTTATAAAAGTATGTTTTCCCCTAAGCGATTAATAATAACCAATTTCCAAACCAATGGTCTCAGCATCCACTGATGATCTTCTTCTTCTTTTTTGAGATGGAGTTTCGCTCTGTCACCCAGGCTGGAGTGCAATGGCTCGATCTCAGCTCACTGCAACCTCCGCCTCCCAGGTTCAAGCGATTCTCCTGCCTCAGCCTCCTGAGCAGCTGGGATTACAGGCATGTGCCACGACGCCTGGCTAATTTTTTTTGTGTTTTTTTAGTAGAGATGGGGTTTCACCATGTTGGTCAGGCTGGTCTCGAACTCCCGACCTTGTGATCCGCCCACCTCAGCCTCCCAAAGTGCTGGGATTACAGGCATGAGCCACCGCACTCGGCCTACCAATGACTTTTTTACCCAAATAAAGCTACACATTGATGGTTGCCCGCTGTTGATTATCTGATATATCTTGGATTCGGGAAACTATGTAGATACATTTAAAAGATTCAACATCCCTTATCTTACCAATAAGCACACAAAAAAAGGGAGAAATTAAAAATAAAAAAAAAAAATCAACACCCTTAATCTGCATTGCTTCTGCTGTTAGAGGGGCTACTTTTTCCAGTTAGTGACAGCTCTTAGGGATGAGTTTTACGACTGCCTTAAAAGAATTCCTTTCTCTCAAATGGCCAGGCACAGTGGCTCACACCTGCAATCCCAACACTTTGGGAGGCCAAGGTGGGTGGATCACGAGGTCAGGAAATCGAGACCATCCTGGCCATGGTGAAATCCTGTCTCTACTAAACTATAAAAAATTAGCTTGGCATGGTGGCGGGCACCTGTAGTCCCAGCTACTCAGGAGGCTGAGCAGGGGAACCGCTTGAACCCGGGCGACAGAGGTTGCAGTGAGCCGAGATAGTGCCACTGCCCTCCAGCCTGGCGACAGAGCAAGACCCCATCTCAAAAAAAAAAAAAAAAAGAATTCCTTTCTCTCTTAGTTCAGGTTCCTTAGAAGCAGAACGTGAGGTGGGGATTCTTCCTCAAATGGCTTATTGGGAAGTGCTCTCAGGAGACAGGCCTAAAGGCAATTCTCCAGCAAGGAGGAAAAGCCAAGCAAGAATGTTCTGGAACACAGTTAGTCTCACTTTAAGACAAGAGGATTAGCCTTTTTGGACCCCATGGAATTCAGTCACTAGCAGAATTTGGGGGTGGCTGGGGGGCACAGCCTCCCCAGTGGGAGAGCTTCTGTTTCACCAACAGCATTCCTCTGAAGAAGGGGGCTAACTGGGTACTGTTACCAGCCGTTATTCACAGCAACATTCAAATTCAAAATGTTTGTAAGTGACCTAGGCAAACAAAAGAGATCTGAAAAGCACGTTCCTCTAGTTTATGACTGTTGGAATAGATGAATGGATCAATGGGACGGATTAGAGGGACAAGCTCGTGTCAAATTTTTATATATAATAAAAGCATTATTCCAAATCAATGGATTGTTTTAAGCCAAGGGTCTTTTGTTTGCAGGTAAAAACTCTCAGCAGTTCCCAACCTTTTTGGCACCAGACTGGTTTTGTGGAAGACAGTTTTTCCAGGGACATGTGAAATTGTGGGGGCGTGGATGGTTTCAGGATGAAACTATTCCACCTCAGATCAGGCATTAGGTTCTCATAAGGAGAGCACGACTTAGATCCCTCATATGTGCAGGTCACAATAGGGTTTGAGCTCCCATGACAGTCGAATGCCACCGCTGATCTGACCGGAGGCAGAGCACAGGCGGTCATGCTCGCTAGCCTGCTACTCACCTCCTGCTGTGCAGCCCGGTTCCTAACACTCCAGTGACCTGTTCCAGTCTGCAGCCCAAGGGGCAGGGACCCCTGACATCAGAAAGATAGATGATTGGTAGATAGAGAAATTGGCGCACGTTACCAACACATCCAGCTGTAAGACACAGTTGGATCCAGAGGTTCAAATAATTTTACCAGCACCTAGTCTCATTTTATCACACAAGGCTCTGCTTTTAACTGTGTTGGCTTTATTCTTGGGTTAGGGTTAGGGCTCAATATATGTTCAATGCATAACATTTAGAAAATATAGAAAGGTGTATATTATAAAAGAACCCAAATCACCTATCATATCAAGACCTAACATGAAAGCTCGTTGATAGAGGCATTTTGGGGGCAGGCAGGCCAGAGAGGGAAGCGTGGGGACGAGAGGCGTGGAAGAGAACTCAGAGGGCCTGTGGATGTGCTCCCTCATTCTATAGACGGGGAAACTAGTGCTTAGAGACATGAAAGCATTTTCTTTAGATCACAGGGCTGGTTAAGAGCAGACATGACTTTCTAACTCCTGATTCGATATTCTTTCCACTTTACACGACATCACTGTAGTTCCCAGTGGTTGCCAGCCAGGGGAAATACTGCCCCCAAAAGTAATGGCAGATGTGTGGGAGCCTTATTAATAGACTTAAAAGGGGCTGGATTTCAAAACCAGCCTGGCCAATATGGCGAAACCCTGTCTCTATTAAAAATACAAAAAATTAGCTGGGTGTGGTGTCGTGTGCCTGTAGACCCAGCTACTCAGGAGGCTAAGGCAGAAGAATCGCTTGAACCTGGGAGGTGGAGGCTGAGTTGAGATCATGCCACTGCATTCCAGCCTGGGTGACAGAGTGAGACTCCATCTCAAAATTTTAAAAAGAGAAAGAAAAGAGGTTGCAACTGCCATTTTGAGAATGAGGAGCAAGGACGTTAAACTTGCAACAGTGATCCAGGAAATCCTGTACAATGAAGAGTATACTATCCAAAATACCAGCTGCACCTCTGTCAGAAACCTCACAGCAGCTGTGCCTAGAAATCAGGCTTCCAGAGTCAACATCCAGCCTACCGTAGTGAGCCAGGCACTGGGCGAGTCACCAATCCGTCTCATTCATCTTGAAAGTGAGCGTTTTATTCCAGATGAGAACTCACATCCTCAGCCTCCGACCTGCCCAGATTCTGTCATCACGTTGCAGTTTTCTCCTCAGAGGAGGCCACGGTGGTCACAAGCTGATTCTGCCAATGACACGTAGGTACAGGCAGAGCAAATCCACAAACTCTTCACTTTGTAACTTCCCTGGGCTGGGCGGGTTCACAGATTTACCACCCTAGGCATCTAGCATCTTAGATGATAACCATACTCCTGTTTGCAAAATGCTTTCTAGTTACAAAGCATATCCACCCGCATTATCTCATTCAGTACTCCCATTCATCCTATGAAGTAATTACAGCTCCAGTCTTATAAAGAAGAGAAGCTAGACTCAGTACAAATGATCCAGAATACTGGGTCAGTTTGTGAACGATAGAGCTGGGGTGAGGCCCTGTCTTCCAAGGCCAAATGCAGAGCTCTTTCTAGCCCACCTCATTGCCTTTGGGGCAAATGCCACTCTCAAACCTCCTCCCCTTAGTCCAGGCCGGGCAATGATCTCCTCTCTTTTGCATCCTCCTTTCCCCAGGCCGTTCTTTTCACTCGGATGAAAACTAACTCAAGAGCAAGCAAGGAAGTTCCAGCTTGCTCCTGGCATCCTTAGGAAACCCCCTGGCTGACACCAATGGTTTGAAAGAGAGTGAGCGCTCTGCCATTAGGGGTGTTCAAGAAGACATTGGATGACCATCTGGCAAAGATGTGGTAGAGGAGATTCCTGATTATTTCGCAAAACTGACAAGATTTCCGAGGACCTTTCCAAATTCGAGAGCAGAGGACTCTGTGCTTCGGGAGACAGGCTGTTTCGGAAGCTGACTGGGCAGAGGCCCAAGCTGAGGGGATAGAGACAAGTCTGGAGAAGGAAATAAAGGAGAGAAGAAAAAAGTCTGAACGTGATTGTGAAGACGATTCTTCGCTTCCAAGAAAGAGACTTGGAGCACCAACAGGGATGAAGAGACAAACTGAGTTGAAGCCTGGAGAGGAAGTTAGAGGAAATGTCAGTGTTTCTCAAATAGCCTTGCCCAGAAAATGTGTCAACAAACACCCAGCCAAACTTCGCCGACTACAACTCCGGCAACACAGCAGAGCAGAGGAGGAGCAGTCTCTTGAGAGAGAAGCACTTGAATTGAGTTAAAAATACACTAAATTCACGATCAATCAAAAATGCTAAAGGCCCAGAGAATATATTTGGACTGGACGTCTTCCATTTCCCTGAAAGTAGGTGGTGTGGGATTCTTTTTTAAGCATTATCTGAATCAACATTGGGGCTGGAGGAGGACTAGCCTTGTAGTGAGAAAGCTGCCTTTCACCTTTTAGCCAAGCAGTATCCTGAATGCAGTTCCAGAGGGAGCTCTGGGGACTTTTCCTAAAATGGAAACCAGGTCCAGAAGGCATCTTTCCAGCCTGGCAGGCTGAAAGGGTAAACAGATTCAGGTGAAAAAAGGATTCCTTTTTACAGTATCCTATGGAATGCCTTTTCTTCCTGAAATCCTTTCGAAATCCTCTTCGACTCCTCTTTTCAACCATGGGTACAAAGACTTTAATAAGTTTAGAAAGAAATGTTTCAAAATAACTCCTTTCTTACACATGTAAAACATTGAGAAAATATAGATGCATCAAGAGAAGGGAATACATATTCTCTGTTTCTCTCCTACCCAAAAATAACATTTTGGTATGTCTATCACATTTAAAATTGTTTTAATTTTTTTGTTTTGGCATGGCTCAAAATCTAAGTGACATTAAAAAGAGTTTCCTTGGGAATTGTTGCCCTATCCCTTCCCCTCCCATCGTGTTTCCCACTCACTCCCACCTTCTCAGGTGAACTCCACTGTTTTTACATTCTCCTAATGTTGTCTAATGCAAATACAAGTACGAACGTAAATTCTTATTTTACACCTGTCTTACTACAAAAGGTAGCATATCACATAATTGCATTCAGCTTTTTGACTTGACAATATATTCTACTGCTTTTTTTTAACGTATTTATGCAAACATTAGTTTTTGCTGAAATGGGATCATACTTCTGTAACTTGCGCTTTTTCACTTAAAAATTGTTTGTGGACCTCTTTGCATATTTTCAAATATTCTTCCACAGTATCATTTTCAAAGCCTACAGTGTCTGGAAAAGCCCTGGAATATCGCTGGGGCTGTTTTCTGCCTCCCCCACGATAATCTCTGAAATAGAAAAGAAGAATGTGCTGGCCTTTGGAGCTGAGAGGTCTGTGGATGACTTCCAGCTCAGCCAGTTACCAGATGTGAGAATTTAGGCAAGGCCGAATTTAGGCTCTGAGCCTCAGTTCCCAGTACTAACACTTCTCACTCATAGTAATGCCAGCTTCACCTCTACCCCAGGGCTATAGTGAGAATTGAATGAGACAATGGTTAGAAAATGATCATTCAAAACGTGAGACAACAAGGTGTTAAAATATCAATCTAGCTACACTATTCCTAAACTCACACACACACACACACACACACACACACACACACATTTGCATTTTAATAGGTAACTTTTTTTGGTTACTGTCGGGAACCAAACACTTTCAGAAAACACTTTTTCTCAAAATTTTAGTAGTCTAAAAGCATTTTTCTTTTTACATATTTAATGTATATGCATTATAGAAAAATTAGGAAAAGCAATAAACCAAAAATAGAAAATCAAAATAATCCATAATTTATTTGCAAAAATCCTTTCAGATATTCATATACATACAGATACGTGAGTGTATATGTATATACATACTTATGTGTGTGTATATCTCTACATACACAATATATAATTTACAAAACTTCTTCATATGATACATTTTGTTTTTGTAACCTCTTACTTCTACTCAACGATATATTTAAATACTCTTCCATATTCATAAGTATAATCTTTTTTGTTATTATGGCTACATCAAATTCTGCTGTATTCGTGAATGTATCATACTTTTTCTAACCAACCTGAAAATGTAATTTCTTTTGAGGTTTCCATTGTTGTATATAACGTTATGTTGCACATCTTCAGAGTCAAATATTCGCACGCATTGGAGAAGTCAATTTAGAATGCGTGTTGCATGTTTTCTTTGATTCACTCAACAAACGCTGTAGAGCGCCTGCTGTTCTCCATGAACCGTCTGGGTGCTAGAGTTAGAAGATGAATGTGACACAGGAACTGTTAATCTGGGAAAGAATACTAAATAGCTATCCCATTTTGGGTTCGCTGACCTCTCTAGGGTTCCTGATGTGCCTGGCGGGACTTTTCACAACCCTAAGCTGTATTCACACAGCCCGACTTCATTTCCCAACTTGAATCAACCCTTTCTCTGCCTGGTAAACTTCTACACATTTGTGAAGACCCAATCCAAATATCCCCTGCTCTAGGGAGGTTTCTCTGATACCCCAAAAGACAAGATGCCTCTCCTTGAGAGTTATGTGGCCTCAGAGTACCTGTTACATTCAATTTGTGATTATCTGTAGACTTTCCTATCTTATCTCCTCCTCTGCACTGCAGGTTCGTTCCTAGGAGTTGGTTCTTAGCTTCCTAGTTTCCTGTCTTGCTTATTATTATCTCCAGCCATGCCCAGCGAGATGCCTAACACATAGCAGATGTTCTCACTGAACACTTATTGAATGAATCACCAGTACCACATGGTTAGTAAAATAATAAATACAACAACTGAAGTTACATTATTGGCAAAGAAGGGCTGTTAGCAAAGGCCAGTGGTCAGCAGCCAGCATAAGGGATGGCTCAGCTGTCCTGGCCCATGAGCTGGACCAGCTTTTTTTCCATGTCCCGATTTTGTCACTCTCTCTCTTGACCGTGAATGTTGAAGACCGAGGCTTCATTCCTTGGGGCCTTGGCTCACTATAGACAGCCAACGGGCTCAGCAGGGAAATATCTACAGCCTAAAACTTTTATGCAGTTGTAAAAGTTTTATGCAGTTATAAAAGTTTTAGGCCTCTTGCAACGAACATCCCAGTCATAAGTGCAAAGGAAAGGTCTCTTTATTTATTTAATTTTTATTATTTGTGTGTGTGTGTGAGTGTGTGTGTGAGAGAGAGATGGAGTCACTGTCGCCCAGGCTGGAGTGCAGAGGCGCAGTCTCGGCTCACTGCAACCTCCGCCTCCTGGGTTCAAGAGATTCTCCTGCCTCAGCCTCCCGAGTAGCTGGGATCACAGGCGCCCGCCCCCACACCCGCCTAATTTTTTGTATTTTTTTTTCAGCATTGCACATCACTCCATTATTATACTGATCTGGAAAAAGGATTTAGTACAGTTATGCTCAAATGAACACTGGACCCATGTGGAAGGGCCAAGCAGCTAGAACATGATGCAGAAATCAGTGAAAGAGACACTTGGACGGGACCTAGAGGCATTTCACTGCCACGAAACAAGGCGGGGGCGGGGGGGGGGATTCAAAAACACACAGCAGGAAGCACTCCTGCCCCTCAGAGGTCAGAGAGCGGATCCTATATTGGTATGAGGAATGGCCTATTCTCTGATGACCACATGTGGGACTATTTCATCTGCCGTGAGAAACCCCAGAAGGGTTATTGTTTTGTATTATTTACATATGCTATACTTTCTTTTTTTATATAAAATTAAATGTAACACCTAAACTAAATACAGGATTCTTCCCAACCTTCTAGAGCCAGCTCCTCGGGGGTGAGGGAGGAAACAGCTGTCACATCACCATGCAGGTTACACTCAACTTCCCCGGGAATGACTAGAGCCCCCAGGCCGTGGCCCAACTGCAGAAGAGCACAGGACCGGCTCCTGGGGCACACAGGCTGTCTCGCTTCTCTCATTGGTCATGGCTTAGCATGGTTCCTCCCACAAGTCCTTAGTAAACAAGGCACTTGAAAAACCCAAGTCACTACCTTTCAACTCTCTTGGATAAGGGGAGATTTCCCACAGCTTGGACTGAGAACCCGTGCCCTGGAAGTGCTATTCTGACCAGAATGTATGATGGGTGGGTGCAGGAGACAAAAATGGCTAAAATGAAAGTGGGAGCCACTGGTCCCCAACTGCAGCTACAACTCAAGATGCCTACAGATGTGGTCAGTGTGACGCGTGCAGGAGGGAGGGGCAGAGAGACATGACTGGCAGGGAGGGTGCTCCTTGGGACAGTAGCCTGCGTGTCGGCCTTCACTTCTTAGCCTTGCTCTAGGCAGCCACAGCTTCCACGGTTTTACCATGGCCTCTTCATCCCTCAGGAACTGCACGGACTTGATGGGTTTCAGGCTCTTGTCTCATTCATAGGCAATGGGAATAGCAGTCAGCAGGTTCAGCTGCCTGATAGCCTCTTCAGAGACACCCTCTGGATGCTTGGCAGTGCCCCGGATGCTGTTGCCATGGGCAGCAATCAGTGCCCGTTTCCCCTGGTGGATCTGGGGAACTATTTCTTCCTTCTAAAATGGCAGAGCTCTGGCAATAGTGTCCTTCAGACTCTCACAGGAGGGTGGCTGATCTGTGAGGTCTGCACACCTGCGATCCTTACTGATGTAGCTGTAGAAAGGATGGTTACGCTCCACTGGAGGCGGTGGGACATCACAAGAGCGCCTCCAGATCTTGACCTGGGCCTCACCATGCTTGGTAACAAACAGTGCCGCTCATTGAGGCGCCAAATCCTCGCTGCTGGCAGCCCCGTCTGATCCATGGCATCCAGCACTGTCCAGAGGGTCTGGATTGCTCTCTCCTGCACTGAGGTGAAGCAGATGTCTGACTCACAGCCAGCATCTCGCAGCGCCTGCCTGCGTGCTTCACCTCCTCGTGGCACCAGGCTCAGGGCGGCCTCGTACCAGCCGCCAAAGCGGTTCTCCAGGTTCCATGCGCTCTCGCCATGCCGGGTCAGCAGCACTTTGTAGGCGGCCATGGCTGCGGGCTGGGGATGCGGCACCAACTAGGGTTTGCAGATTCCGGAGTCAATTTTTTGTATTTTTAGTAGAGACGGTGTTTCACCATGTTGGCCAGGCTGGTCTCGAACTCCTGACCTCAGGTGATCCGCCCCACCTTGGCCTCCCAAAGTACTGGGATTACGGGCATAAACCACTGTGCCCAGCTGGAAAGGTCTCTTTTAAAGGAAAATATATATGGCCGGGCGTGATGTCTCCCATCTGTAATCCCAGAACTTTGGGAGGCTGAGGCAAGCAGATCACCTGAGGTCAGGAGTTCGAGACCAGCTTGGCCAACATGGTGAAACCCCGTCTCTACTAAAAATACAAAAAAATTAGCCGGGCGTGGTGGCAGCTGCTTGTAATCCCAGCTACTCAGGTGGCTGAGGCAGGAAAACCGCTTGAACCCAGGAGGTGGAGGTTGCAGTGAGCCGAGACCATGCCACTGCACTCCAGCCTCGGCAACAGAGTGAGACTACGTCTCAAAAAAAAAAACAGAAAGTTCATTTCAACCAAGAAAATAAATCAAAACAATTTACAAATCTTTAAAGCTAGCCAGGCGCGGTGGCTCACGCCTGTAATCCCAGCACTTTCGGAGGCCGAGGCGGGCGAATCATGAGGTCAGGAGATCGAGACCATCTTGGCCATAGTGAAATCCCATCTCTACTAAAATACAAAAAATTAGCCAGGTGTGGTGGTGCACACCTGTAGTCCCAGCTACTCAGGAGGCTGATTAGCCTGGCTAAAAGAGCAAGACTCGGTCTCAAAAAAAAAAAAAAAAAAATCTTTAAAGCTGAGCCATATCACAACAAGATCCTAACTATCTGACACACCATTCTAATTTTTTAAAATTTTTCAGCTATTCTGAGGGAAAAAAAATACAACATGAATCTGAAATTAAGGAGTACAAAAGAACAATACAAGTAAATGACTACAATCTGGGGCAGAAAATAAACACGAGATGGCAGCATCTTGTAGTGCCAGAAAGTAAGGAAATGCTAATAAATAAATAAATTCTTAAAAATTGGTAGTCATATTTCAAAAGAACAAAAGCTAACTGAAAAAAACTCCCAATGGCCAAAGCTGGAACAATTTAAGCAACAAAATAAAGAAATACAGGAATATCTCATTGTATTGTGATTCACTTTATTTTTTTTTTAACTTTTAAGTTCAGGGGAACAGGATGTGCAGGATTGCAGGTTTGTTATATAGGTAAATGTCTGTCACAGGGGTTTGTCGTGTAGACTATTCCATCACCCAGGTATTGAGTTTTGTAGCCATTAGTGGTTTTTCCTGATCCTCTCCCGCCTCATACTCTCCACACTCTTGTGGGCCCAGTGTGTGTCATTCCCCGCTATGTGTCCGTGTGTTTATTATTTAGCTCCCACTTATAAATGAGAACATGCAGTATTTGGGTTTCTGTTCCTGCGTTAGTTTGCTAAGGGTGATGGCCTGTAGCTTCATCCACATCTCTGCAAAGGACATGATCTCATTCTTTGTATGGCTGCATAGTATTGCATGGTGTATATGTACCACATTTTCTTTATCCAGTCTATCATTGATAGGCATTTTGATTGTTCTATCTATGTCTTTGCTGTTGTGAATAGTGCTGCAATGAACATACGTGTACATGTGTCTTTATGGTAGAACAGTTTGTATTCCCTTTGGTATTTACCCAGTAATAAAATTGCTGGGTGGAATGGCATTTCTGTCTCTAGTCTTTCAGGAATTGCCACACTGTCTTCCACAATGTTTTAACTAATTTGCCCTCCCACCAACAGTGTGAAAGTATTCCCTTTTCTCCACAACCTCACCAGCATCTGTTATTTTTTTGAATTTTTAATAATAGCCATTCTAGCTGGTATGAGTTGGTATCACATTGTGGTTTTGACTTGCACTTCTCTAAAGATCAGTGATGTTGAGTTTTCTCTCATGTGTTTGTTGGCCACACGTATGTCTTCTTTTGAGAAGTGTTTATATTATCTGCCCACTTTTTAATGGGATTGTTTTTTTCTTATAAATTTGTTTAAGTTCCTTATAGATGGTGGATTTTGGATCTTTATCAGATGCATAGTTTGCAAAAATTTTTTTCCATCTTGTAGGTTACCTGTTTACTCTGTTGCTAGTTTCTTACGCTATACAGAAGCTCTTTAGTTTAATTAGACCCCATTTGTCAATTTTTACTTTTGTTGCAATTGCTTTTGACAGCTTTCTCATGAAATCTTTGCCTGTGCCTATGTCCTGAATGGTACGGTATTGCCTAGCTTTTCTTCTAGGATTTCATAGTTTTGGGTTTTGCATTTAAGTCTTTAAATCATCTTGAACTGATTTTTGTATATGGTATAAGGAATGAATCCAGTTTCAATCTTATGCATATGGCTAGCTAGTTATCCCATGCACTTCACTTTATAGTGCTTCACAGACATTGTGTGTATGTATTTTGCTTTTTGTTTTGTTTTTTACAAATTGAAGGATTGTGACAAATCTGCATCAAACAAGTCTATTGGTGCCATTTTTCTAATAGCATGTGCTCACTTTGTGTCTCTGTTGCATTTTGGTGAGTCTCACAATATTTTAATACTAAATACTTTTTCATTATTTTTGTATCATTACAGTGTTCTGTGATCAGTGATTTTTTTTTAGATGGAGTCTCGATGTCACCCAGGCTGAAATGCAGTGGTGCAATCTTGGCTCACTACACCATCTGCCTCCCAGGTGCAAGTGATTCTCCTGCCTCAGCCTCCCAAGTAGCTGAGATTACAGATGCCCACCACCGTGCCCAGCTATTTTTGTATTTTTAGTAGAGATGGGGTTTCACCATGTTGGACAGACTGGTCTCGAACTCCTGACCTCAGGTGATTCACCTGCCTCAGCCTCCCAAAGTGCTGAGATTACAATGTGAGCCATTGCGCCTGACCATGTGATCAGTGATTTTTGATGCTACTGTAGTAATTGTTTTGGGGGCATCACAAACTGTGCCCATATGGCAAACTTAATCGATAAATGTTGTGTGTGTTCTGACTGCTCCGCCAGCTGGCTGTTCCCTGTCTCTCTCTCTCTCCTCCCTATTCCCTGAGACACAACAATATTGAAATTAAGCCAATTAATAACCCTACAACGGCCTCTGAGTGTTGAAGGGAAAGGAAGAGTCACACATCTGTCACTTTAAATCAAAAGCTAGAAATGAGTAAACTTAGTGAGGAAGGCACATTGAAAGGCAAGATAGGCCAAAAGTTAGGTCTCTTGCCTTGAACAGCCAAGTCATAAATGCAAAGGAAAAGTTATTGAAGGAAATTAAAAGTGCTACTCCAGAGAACACATGAATGGTAAGACAGCAAAACAGACTTTTTGCTGCCATGGACAAAGTTTGAATGGTCTGATTAGAAGATCAAAACCAGTCACAACGTTCACTTAAGTCAAGGCTTAATCCAGAGCAACTGGATTAACAGTCTTCAATTCTGTGAAGGCTGAGAAAGGTGAGGAAGCTGCAAAAGAAAATGTGAACACTGGCAGAGGTTGGCTCATGAGGTTTAAGGAAAGAAGCCGTCTCTGTAACATGCAAGCTCAAGGTGAAGCAGCGAGTGCTGATGGAGAAGCTGTGGCAACTTATCCAGAAGATCCAGCTAAGATCACTGGTGAAGGTGGCTACACTAAACAACAGATTTTCTTTCTTTCTTTTTCCTGAAATGGAGTCTCTCCCTGTCACCCAGGCTGGAGTGCAGTAGCGTGATCTTTGCTCACTACAACCTCCGCCTCCCAGGCTCAAGTGATTCTCCTGCCTCAGCCTCCTGAGTAGCTGGGACTCCAGGCTACTTAATCGCCTGGACTACAGGCTCCTGCCACCATGCCTGGCTAATTTTTGTATTTTTAGTAGAGATGAGGTTTCACCATGTTGGCCAGGCTGGTCTCAAACTCCTGACCTCTGATGATGCACCTGCCTTGGCCTCCCAAAGTGCCAGGATTACAGGTGTGAGCCACTACGCCCAGCCAGATTTTCAGTGTAGATGAAACAACCTCCAATTGGAAGAAGATGTCATCTTCTCTTTTCTTTTCCTTTTTTTTTTTTTTTTTTTTTGAGACACGGTCTTGGTCTGTCACCTAGGCTGGAGTGCAGTGGTGCAATTTTGGCTCTCTGAAACCTCCACCTCCCAGGTTCAAGTGATCCTCTCACCTAGTAGCTCCCTAGTAGCTGGTACTACTAGCATAAGCCACCACACCCAGCTAATTTTTATTTTTTATAGAGACCAAGTCTCACTATGTTGCTCAGGCTGGTCTCTGACGTCTGGGCTCAAGCAGTCCTCCTCAGGACTCCGCAAGTGTTGGAATTACAGGCATGGGCCACTGAACCTGGCTTAGCACTATAATAGCCAGAGATAAGTCAGTGCCTGGCTTCAAAGCTTCGAAGGACAGATAGACTCCCTTGTTAGGGACTAATGCAGCTGGTGACTTTAAATTGAAGGCAATGCTCATTTACAATTCCAAAAATCCTAGAGCCCTTTAGAATGAGCTAAATCTACTCTGCCTGTGCTCTAGAAATGGAACAACGAAGCCTGGATGACAGCATATCTGTTTACGGCATGGTTTATGGAATCTTTTAAGCCCACTGTTGAGACCTACTGTTCAGAAAAAAAGGATTTCTTTTCAAAATATTGCTGCTCATTGACAATGCACCTGGTTACCCAAGATTTCTGATGGAGATGTACAAGATTAATGTTGTATTCATGCCTGCTAACACAACGTCCATTCTACATCCATGGATCAAAGAGTAATTTCAACTTTTAAGTCTTATTATTTAAAAAATAAATCTTGTAAAGGCTATAGCTGTCATAGATAGTGATTCCTCTGATGGATCTAGGTAAAGTAAATTGAAAATCTTCTGGAAAGGATTCACCATTTTAGATGCCATTATAACATTCATGATTCATGGAAGAATTTCAAAGTATCTACATTAACAGGTGTTTGGAAGAAGTTGATTCCAATGCTCATAGATGACTTTGAGGACTTCAGGACTTCAGTGGAGAAAGTAATCTGCAGTTATTGGTAGAAATAGCAAGAGAACTAGAATTGGAAGTGGAGCCTGAAGATGTGACTGAATTGCTTCAACCTCATGATCAAACTTGAACAGATGAGGAGTTGCTTCTTAGGGATGGGCAAAGAATGTGGTTTATTGAGACAGAAACTACTCCTGATGAAGATGTCATGAACATTGTTGAAATGACAACAAAGGACTTAGGATATTACATAAACATCGTAGGTGAAGCAGTGGCGAGATTCGAGAGGATTGCCTGCGGTTTTGAAGGCATTTAACATTTTACTGTGGGTAAAATGTTATCAAACAGCATTGGGTGCTACAGAGAAATCTTTCATGAAAGGAAGAGTCAATCGATGCAGCAAACTTCACTATTGTCTTATTTTAAGAAACTGTTGGCCCGGTGCAGTTGCCTGTAATCCCAGCACTTTGAGAGGCTGAAGTGGGTAGATTGCTTAATTTCAGGAGTTCAAGACCAGCCTGGGCAACCTGATGAAATCCCATCTCTATTAAAAATATGAAAAATATGCAGGAGGCTGAAGTGGAGGATCACCCGAGCCCAGAAGGTTGAGGCTGCAGTGACCCAAGATCTCCACAGCATCCTCAACCTGCAGCAGCCACCACTTTGATTAATCACAGCCATAAAATCAAGGTAAGACCCTCCACCAGCATAAAGATTATGATTTACTGAAAACTTGAGTGATCATTAACATGTTTAGCAATAGTCATTTTAATTAAAGTATGCACATTTTTTAGACCTAACGCTATTGCATACCTAACAGCCTATAGTATAGGATAAACATTATATACTCCAGAAAACCAAAGAATTTATGTGACTTGCTTTATTGTGATATTTATTTTATTGCAGTGGTTTGGAACCGAACTCACAATATCTTTGAGGTATTCCTGTATTGGATTGTAAACCAAAATATAAAATAAATATCAAGAGTTCACACTGACATAAATGATGAAAGGAAGGGAGGGAGGGAGGGAAGGAAAGAAAGGAAGGAGGGAGGGAGGATGGAAGGAAGAAGAAAGGAAAAGGAGGAAGGAAGGAAAGAAAGAAACGAAGGAAGAGAGAGAAAAGGAGGGAGGGAGGGAGGAAGGAAGGAAAGGAGGGAGGGAGGAAGGAAGGAAAGGAGGGAGGGAGGGAGGAAGGAAAGGAGGGAGGGAGGAATGAAGGAAAGGAGGGAGGGAGGGAGGAAAGAAGGAAAGGAGGGAGGGAGGGAGGAACGAAGGAAAGGAGGGAGGGAGGGAGGAACGACGGGACGGAGGGAGGGAGTACGGAACGGACGGAGCGACACAGGAAGGAAGGAACG
>CAUYQU010092164.1:0-80719 GCA_963574635.1 Cheracebus regulus
TTGTTTGCATACTGGGCTTCTTAAGGGAAGACCAGGCTGTGCAAGCAAGGGAGAGGGGAACATGCCCGAGCATGTCTGAGCTTGCCCGGAGCATGCCTGAGCTTGCTCAGGGCTTGTAGAAGGGAAAAAGGGGGGGGGGGGCGGGGAGGTGCGTCCGAGCTCCCAGCAGGGCAACCAGCCTTACAGTATTACTAGTTGAGTGTGTGTTATAGCCTTTTTGGAAAGCAATCGGGCAAAATAGATTACAAGTAGTATCTGTTTGATCCAGAAATTCTGCTCCTTGTTCTCCTAAAGAAATAAAAGCACCCACATGTAAGGATATATATTACAATGTTGTGTTCAGCATTACTGTTTGTGTTGGGGGAAAAAATGGAAGCAAATAAATGCCCACCAGGAGAGGAATGGTTGGATATATTACAATATATCCAAATGGTGAAATATCATGCCACCATTATAAACGGAATTTAGGGCTGAGATTCAGTTGAATGAGCTATTTTTGAGTAGGAAAAGCAAGAGGCAGAAAACTTGATATGATACTGGAGTATCATAAATACTTTATGATAAATAAAATACTTTATCATAAATAAAAAACAAGAAAAAGATTGTGTTTATTTGTGTCTTTAAAATTGTATGTAGCTAGAGAAATACAGATGCTTTTCAACTTATGACAGGGTCACCTCCCAATAAAATCTTTGGAAGTTGAAAATACTTAAGTTGAAAGAAAATGCATTTAATATACTTAACCTACCAAACATCGTATCTTAGCCTAGCCTACCTTAAACGTGTTTAGGACACTTACATTGACCTACTATTGGGCAAAACCATCTAACACAAAGCTTATTTTATAATTGATACAGAAAGAGGGCAGGGAAGTGCTGAGTAGAGAAGGACATGGTCCCTGGCTGGGGCTTCATCCCCGGACCTGTCACAGACCTAGGTGGGGACAGGCACTCCTGCCTTTACACCCAGCTGTTGCATTTTCCAAGACCACGCTGGCCCATCACATCCCCATCCTGTACCTATAACAACCCTGAGACACACAAGTGGGTGGATGCTGAGAGGAATGCCACAGGGCAAGACCACACTGACAGATGCTGGCAGCCTGGCAGTCCAGGGACCGATGGAATGACATGGAGTTTGGCCAGGGCAGTCGGAGGAGACCCCAGGCTGCTGAGTTGCCTGACTCCAGGGGAAAACCACCTTCCCACTCCATCTCCCTTCTGACTCCCCAGTCATCTCCTGAGAACTTCCACTCAATGAAACCTTGCTGTCATTCTCTGAGCCCACATGTCGTCCCATTCTTCTGGTACACCAAGACCATTTTCTACCATTCCAGGAAGAAATACTTGTGTTGGCTGCATTTCCAGGGATGCTACCAGAGCTCAAGGCTGTCACCTGGTCCTGCCTGGAAGAGCCATTCTTAGAGGCAGGACTTGATGAAGGCTTTCCTGTTGATGGAATAGGTTTCTGGAGTTGGCCTTGGCATTAGAGTAGGCATATTTTTTTATTGGATATTTGAATATTGAGTATTTTCTTTGCATGCTACTGAGAACTCCCTTATATAAATTTTTATAACTATGAACATTATAATCACATAATGCTCTATCTTAACATATTCAGTAATCTGATAAGAGTATTTCTGTAACAAAAGAAAGCTTTGTTTCAAATAATAGCTCACTATTGTCAAGGAAATAATTTAGATTCACATAATTATCAGCTAGAAATTGTGGCTGGCCCAACATAGAGTGTTACTGCTACTCTTCTAATGGTTGGGAAGCTTGGTACAGAAAGTGGGAATGTGACCCACTGACTGTCAAATGCTGATGTTCTAATGTGTTCTCATGTATGCATAAACACTTATGTGTCTACTCTAGCCTTCTGTGCCTCTAGATGTCATTTTGCCTGGTTATCCTCACTGGATGTTTTACTTTTTTTTCTGATGTCTTTATACATGTGTTTACATACTTTCTTTTCCCTTTTCACATGACTCCACATACCTCAGTCCTTTCTCTGGCAATGGGGACAGATACTGCTGCTAACCTTACTGGGCCATCAGCTTTCTAACCTCTGGATTCGGGAGATCATTAAAGCTTGGTAGGGGTGTGGCTGCAAAGAACACAGGACATGTTCCATTTGGGTGGGTCTAGGTCTGTGTGTGGCTACCAGGGGTACTGTTGTAGGAGGCTGTGTTCAGCAGGGTATGAATGGGAGCTTTCCAGGTGAACAGATCACCAGTGAACTGCCAACGGCTAGGGACTGTTCCATAAAGGGGGCTAGGATTGGGTATGGTGACCAGGATAGAACTCCTTCCTGTTCTTTAGCTGTCATCCTGAAGATGTCCATCTCACAGGAGGAAGAAACGCCAGCCTTGTGGAATTATGAGCAGGACATGGTCATGTTTTGCAGTTAGGCATGTGTATCCTGAATGGGATCAGGATCAGGAATGAGGAAAATCATAGGGCACATGGAAGGAAAGAGAAGAATTGATGTTTGTGTCTGTATATCTTTTTTGTGTGTATGTTAGGCTGGATATATGGAGATTGGTTCATGGTAGTAGTTTTGAAATACAGGCATACATACACAGTGAACTGTATTTTAAAAAATCCTACCTACATTTTGGCTACCAGAGATTCTATTGGTTGACTTCTTTTTGCCACTGCTACCCATTATACATTCTTGTAGAATAGGAAATCAATTAAAAATTAAAGTCTTAAATCAAAATAAAGGTAATATGTATTAACAAGTCAACTATTCATGATTTTTAAAGTTATCTAAATTCAGCTACCCACTGCCTTTCTCCGTTAGTGCAGTATGATCCATAGCAAATTAAATGTCTAGCACAGCTACACTCTGCCCTCAAAACTGTTATGGCAACTTTCTGCTATTATTGCTTGGAGGTGTGCTCAGAAATTCAAATATATTTTGATATTTTTCTAAGCCAAATATAAGGTGACTCAACTACTAAAAATACCATATATATTAAAGCTAATTAAAAATAATTTGGAAATTTTCTATATTACTGCTCCCTTCCATTAGTACTGAAATTGAGAACTGACTGTGCATATGAAACTAACCTTCAGCCATTTGTCCAAAGCTGGTAATGACCAGTAATAGTAATAGTAATAGTAATAGTAAGGACTATAGATTGTGTTACACTTTCCTTTTACTACAGAAAGAGTTTACGTGAAATAAAGTAGATGAATAAGTGAATGTTGAGTATTTCTTGATAACCATGCACAAGTGATTTCTTCATGTCTAGAGACATAGCTATGCATGTTTTATCTGTGTTTAGTTCTCTTTCCTGGGACTTAGACTTGACTTGTTTATAATGCTTATATCGGGTGTTACATGCCTCATTCTTCCTTTAGTGAATGTATATGCACAGCTGTGGTTTTCAAGACTGGTATTGAAACAAAAAAATTGAAATGGAATAGTCAAACAATAAAGGCACTTATATAACAGATTTGTTTACACTGAGAAGGTGAGAACAGTCTGCTCTACTTAAATATGCTCTCATCTCTATCAAAGCACTCTCTGAAAACACATTTTTAACATTCGTCCTTAATATTCCCTTTTGTATATTCCTAACTACTATTGACGGTACTTAGACACCTGGTATTTACACCAATAATACTCTGAATTAGTGTTCCATTTCTGATACATGTCCCATTCTGTTTGCAGAGGCAAAATTTGTTACAAGTTTCAGAGTGAAAATCTCTTGTATCTAGACTAAAGTATGTTCTTGAGCACATAGCTATCTCTACACTGTCCTTTATACCCATTAGGATTCTTAACTCCTTTTTCACTATCTTGCTTCTAGACTAAAACAGCTAAGCATGGAGATAGTACTTTTCTGTTCTGGGGACAAAAGCATGTGAAAAGCTGAAGGGAATTTCACGTTCGAAGTCTATTGCTTCTAATCCTTGAAGCTCAGAAAATTCCATAAAGCACTTTTCAGAAACACCTTTTCAATGAACTGTTCATTACATTAGAATCTCTTTTCTTCTTTACAGACCCTTCATGTGGCCTTTATAAATATTCATTTGAGACAGAGTTATATGCAGAAGTTGAAAATGCCTGGAAGATTTCTGGTTTTTTTCACTACTTTTCCTGCCTTTTTGCGTCGCTGCCAGATTTGGATGATATGATATTCAGAGGGGCACCTTAATCAAATCCATTCTTCGACAAGACACACCTGGCAGAAGATTGCACACGTAATTCAAGATGGCCAGTCAACCTCCTGAAGACACTGCAGAGTCTCAGGCCTCTGACGAGCTCGAGTGCAAGATCTGTTACAATCGATACAATCTGAAACAGAGGAAACCCAAAGTGCTGGAGTGTTGTCACAGGGTTTGTGCCAAATGCCTCTATAAGATCATAGACTTTGGGGACTCCCCACAAGGTGTCATTGTCTGTCCTTTCTGCAGATTTGAGACATGCCTGCCAGATGATGAAGTTAGTAGCCTGCCGGATGACAACAATATCCTTGTAAACTTGACTTGTGGAGGCAAAGGGAAGAAGTGCCTGCCAGAGAACCCCACAGAGCTGTTGCTTACCCCCAAGAGGCTGGCCTCTCTGGTCAGTCCTTCTCACACGTCCTCCAACTGCTTGGTCATAACCATCATGGAAGTGCAGAGAGAGAGCTCCCCGTCCCTGAGCTCCACTCCTGTGGTAGAATTTTATAGGCCTGCGAGCTTCGACTCTGTCACCACTGTGTCACACAACTGGACTGTCTGGAACTGTACATCCCTGCTGTTTCAGACATCCATCCGGGTGTTGGTGTGGTTGCTAGGTTTGCTGTACTTCAGCTCCTTACCCTTAGGAATCTACTTACTGGTGTCTAAGAAAGTCACCCTTGGGGTCGTCTTTGTCAGCCTGGTCCCTTCGAGCCTTGTTATTCTTATGGTGTATGGTTTTTGCCAGTGCGTTTGTCATGAATTTCTAGACTGTATGGCTCCTCCTTCTTAATTGGTATGCAAAAATAAGAAACTGGACACATTGCCCTGTTTGAGTATGAAGTTAGATAATTTATAATTTATTTTCTTTTATGTTCTTTATGATTAGTGTCCATGACATTAACAAAGCTCCCTTGGCCATATGTTGACTTGATTGGTTTTCCTACAGGCTGGAAGTAAAAATATTCATTTCTGCTAAAGGGTTAGCAAAATTGTGTAAGCTCACCTTTCACAGAGCACTGACAGCAGTGAGTCTTCCCAGAGAAAGGGCAGGGTTTCACTCAGCACTGCCAGACAGACAGTAGGAGTGCGATGTGTTATGCTGTAGGGAGAGTTGGGAATGAATGGACCTCTCTTTTCGTAGTCATGGACATTCTATGATGGCAGTTGGACATGAGAGGAAAGTTGCCTGAGACACATCTGTTACAAAGTGTGCACTCCCTCCCCGCCCAGACTCCTGGTATTGGAACACCCTGGAATTGTCTTCAGGTCTTTGTTTTCTCTCTTAAGTCACTCTCTGTGGTCAGCGTTCCCACTGAGATACCTGTTCCCTCTGCGCATTCTCCCTTGCCAAGAGGAAGCTCAGTTCCATTCCCTTGGGTGGTTTCAACTGAATACCTGTTTTGCCACATTACTAAAGAGAATGAAAAGCATTGAGGAATTTGCATCACAGTGAACTTCGTGCCAGAATGTGGCCATTTGTCCTTGAGACACACTCTCTCCTCCATGTCTGTTTTCCTCTCTCCTCAGTCTTCTCTGAGAAGAATGGAGGAGAGTGAACTTCTCATAGAGCGATTATTCTTCATGAAACCTTCATCTGAGTCTTTCCTTAAAACATCTTAGTTTTGGTTTTTTTAACCACATTGCTCAATCAGCCTTACCCCTTGTCCTGAAAAGGTTCCATTTAAATTAGCTGCTATAAATTCATAAAGACTTTCTTTTTTTCCCATTATATTTTTTGTTCTATTAGGATTTACTTAACTGAATCTTATAACAATTCAAGGTGAACTGTGGCAATGAAAACCCAGACACAGTTAATGAGATGCTTCCGCTCACAGTTTGAAGTGCTGAGAACCTAAGTATTTTGCTGTACGGTACTGAGTTGTATCAAAATATGATGATTTAGGTTTATGTGCAAGACTTTGTGTTGTAGTCTAGACAGAGGGGTGGGCATGCAAAGTGGATGCCCTACTTGAAAAGACCCTTCAAGGAAGTAAAATGGCGGAGGCAGAGTGCAGCTTACCGCTTTGCTATCCCTGTTGCCTTTGGGTTTTGGACTGGATTCAAGTTCTTACACAATTTATTTTGAATAAAAGCATAACCTAGGTGATTTCAGTTAATGAACTTCTTTTCATGATGTAGGGAAAGTTGAATGTGTATATTCCTGAGAAGAAATTGTTTAGCAGATTACAAGTTGGCAGACTAGAATGTTCACAGAAACTAGACAAAATTTTAAAAAGCATTTTAGTCTCTAAAACCCGTTACTAATGATTAACACAAAAATATTTGTAACTCTTAGAAAGGGGGCATTACTAAGACGACTTTAACTTGTTTGTGATGAAATCTTTGTTGTGTAGTGCACCCATTCCAATGTCTGTATTCAGAACAAATTGACATGACTGGAATAGCAGTTTGATTCTCATTGTAAAACTAAACTTTGGGAACTTGTATACCCAAAGTAAGTAGGATGAAAGTATATATGGGATATGGTCCAATGAATTTAAGCCCCAAGATACAGCTAAGTACATTTATGATTTCATAAAATCTAGTTTGGATAGTATTGTGATGCAATTTCCAGAAAATTATTTGTGTTTAGAGTAAATATCATGTTTAGAAGATGTTTTGTGGTTTGGATTTATATATTGATAAGTTTTTTTTTAAATGTTCGTTTTGTCTGAAATGTAACATTGAGTAAATTGGTGAGTTATATAATGAGATTTCTAGAAAGCTCTGGACATGGGTACTATGTGTTTCACTTAACTGTATAATGTCTACAATGATAAATTTGTGTCTCTGTGTATTGTGGGCAGTCTTTTTTCTAGTTAATTTGGCTTTAAAGAGCAATCTTTTTATGACACCAGAAAACTCTTCATGCTATTGAATGAAGAAAAGATAATGCGTTAATATTTTATTCACTGTGATACTGTTTTGTTTGTCTATTAAACTGTTATTATTTCCAAATTTAGAAGTTTGATTTCTCTGACTTATGGTTAAAATTCAGTTATGATTTTGCACCTCTGTTAGCTTTAGATAATGGCAGACATGAATTTTCAGAAACATTGGTTCGGCTAATGCCTTTATCATGCCCATGAAGACTTCAGAACTTTCCAACAAAGGAGACCTAACCCATCACACTTCTAAAAGGCCTTCATAGTTTTGTTCTGTTTTTTTTTAAGCAGGGGAGAAGAATTAGGGGAGACAAAATAAAAATATTGTCTTTATAAATAAATTCTTCGGTTTTAGTTTGTTTGATTTCATTCTAAGGTTTTGCATAACTACTCAGCAAAATAGAATCCGATTTAGTTGGGAAATCACTTACCTTGTGTGGTCTGGGAAAAAATTTTAAACTACATGGTATCTATGATCATTGTTAGGCAAAGTAGAAATAATTTGGGAATATGTAGCAGTTCTATGCTTATGATAATTAGTGAATTGACACCATATGTTAATCAAGAATAATGGTTTCATTCATTTCTGAAATGTTTATGTAAATGAGCAAAGAATCAGCTTAAAGAAAGCAGTTACCTGTATTGATCATAACTTACAGAGTGAACTTATGCATATCTGCTGAGAGACCTGAAAGTGATTTGTATTTGCAGATTGTAAACAGATACCAGGCTTCAAAGACACCTTGAAGAAATGTCTAGTATGTCAAACAACAGGTAGTCGCAAAGCCAAATGAATCCTGTTATTGGTAGGCAAACTGATATAGCCATTATAAATATGAGCTCTGTAGTGGCTCATATTTATACCTCATGTGATACAGATGAGATGCAAATGAGTTAACTTGAGAGAGTATAATGGAAGCAAGCTACAATTTTATGTGTTTCTGCATTTTTTGAGACTTGCTCTTTCTGCCTACTCTTCTTGGTAAAAAATACCTCCATTTGCCTTGATTCCTTGGAAATGCCATAGAAACACCACGTTATTCCAGAGCTTTACTCAAAACCAGTGAGTCTTGGTAGGTCCTTGAAAGAGTTTAACCATTTGCTCTCCAAGTTAGAGTTTTGTGTGCTTTCTACATCTTTGCCCTTTTATTAGATGTTTACTTCTCTCTACTTAAATACCCTTTATGAATTTTTACTCCTTTGTGAGGAACAATAGGCTTAATATTGAGTCTTTCCTTACACATTTACTTTTGTGTAAAAGAGATTTAAAACGTGAATAAATGTTGAAATTTGAGTAAATTTCAAGGGAGTCCTGGAGGTAATATAGATTCAGCCCAGTTCCTGATATCATTTCAGTATGTGGTAGACTCCAAATCGGCATATACTCAGTGCACAGATATTTATGGTTCTGACATGAAAGTACCTTAAACTTATGAATAAAAGAATCAAAAATTACATCCTGTGTGTACTAAGTAGGGATCTATGTATTTTTAAAAGTGGTTAAATCTCGATTTAATTAAAACAACTGAAAAGTCACAAGCATTTTAATTAAGAGTTTATTAGATTTGTAACATATTAACACTTTAAATTGAGAGGGTTGGAATTACATGGGAGGAAAGAATGTACTCTGACAATAGGTGGTTTTGGATCTTGTTTTTCCTATGAAGTGTAAAGAAAGTTCTTTGTACATTTACATTTACAGTCACATTGCATTTACATTCTTACATTCTTATTACCTTAAATAAGAGGTCTGGCCTGAAGACATACCTTTGGAAGTCTTTAGCAGTTCTTTCTTCTTTTTTGTAGTCTGTATTTTTTTAAAAAAAAATTCAAATTGAAATATAATCGTACATATTTATGTAGTACACAGTGGTGTTTTGATACATATGATATATAGTGATCAGATCATGGTAATTAGCATAATCATGATGTCACACATTTTTCATTTCTTTGTTGGGAACTTTCACTATCTTCCTTCTAGCTATTTAAAACTATATAATCTATTATTGTTAACCAGGGTCATCCTGCACTGCTATAGAACACTAGAACTTACTCCTCCCATCTAGATGTAATTCTGTATCCTTCAACAAACTTTTCCCCATCCCTCTTTTCCCTCTACCCTGCCTAGCCTCTAGTATTCTTTTCTACTTTTTACTTCTAAGAGATCAACTTTTTTTTTTTTTTTTGCTTCAATATATAAGTGAGAACACGTGGTATTTAACTTTCTGTTCCTGGCTTGTTTCACTTAACATAAGGTCCTCCAGTTCCATCCATGTTGCCACAAATGATAGGATTTCATTATGTTTTATGTCTGAATAGTATTCCATTGTGTGTTATACCATATTTTCTTTACCCATTTATCTGTTCCTAGATACCTAGGTTGATCCCATATTTGGCTATTGTGAATAGTGCTGCGGTAAACATGGGGATGCAGATGTCTCTTCCATACGCTGATTTCTTTCCTTTGGATAAATGCTCAGTAGTGGGATTGCTGGATCACAGTCTTATTAGTAGTCTTTTGAGGAATGTCCATACTATTCTCCATAGCAACTGTACTATTCTCTGTAGTGATTGTAGTAGTTTATATTTCCACCAACAGTATATTTCAATAGCAGCTGCAGGTAAGGGGGTAGAGAAATGTTGAGGCCCAGAGAGGACTGAGAGGCTAAGCTCTCAAGGTTATAACTCTGAATGCTCAGTAGGGGAGCGAGCACAGCCCCTGTCATGGTGCTGCCAGAGGGGAAGAATGGAACTGGAGGCAGCGGCATTAGGATGATTAGGTGAACACAACAGAAGCAGATTCATGTTGGCATAAGAAAGAAAGATTCTTCAAGCTTATTTCATGAAGATTTTCAAAGATACGGAAAAGTTGAGAAAACAGAATAATTATCACCTGCACACTTGCCACTTAGAATCAGTAGTTAACCTTTTGCAGTATTTGTTTTCTATCTCCCCTAAAAATAAAGAACTTACTCTCATTTGACTAAAACATTATTAAGAGTATCTCAGACTATAAAATACTTTTCTAATATTTAATATGCATTTTTCTCAAGTTTTTCTATTTTCAAATATGTTTCGTAACTTCAACCAACCAAAAACAAAAAAAAATAAATACCAGGATCTGGTCAGGTTTTGCACATTGCCGTTGGTTGTTTTATATCTTTATTCTCTCATTCTAGAATAGTCACTCCACCTTGTTTTCCCCATGCCCTTGACTCCTTGAAGAAAGCAAGCCATTACCTTGTACAATGTCCCACATTCTGTATTTGGAGGTGTTTAATTTCTGTTCCTGTATTTTTTTGTAAGCTGAAAGTTAAGTCTATAAGCTTGACTGGACTCAGATTTTGGGCAACAAGTTGTCTGAGTCACCTTTGTATCGCATCACATTTGGAGGCATACAATGAAAGGTTGCTCCTCCGTTCAAAATACTCAGTTGGATCACTCAGTTAAGATGCCTCTCCACTTCCTCTGTGCACCTGTAATAAAAAATCTATGAGGTGACACTTTGGATTCATGCACATATTCTCTTCCCTAGCAATTTTTACCTGATGGTTTTAACAGCCAATAATGATCCTTAGGTTAATTACAGGTACTTCGTTTTCCAGAGGTTTGGAGTGTTATTCTGGTGAGAACTAACTTACGCCTCACTGGAGGTTTTTAAGCAAGGTTGGTCCAATTATCGACCGTCACCTGTATAATGGAGGAATTAGAACCATAGAAGCCAATCCCTGTCTAAAGCTTCAGTAAATCTTAAGGTTGGAATGCATCATTATAGTTACCCAATTATTGAAGCAATAAACTGGAATGAAACTCACAGTCTTTTATCTTCCAATATACTTTCTATGATCTCAGAGGAGAAAGAAGTCCAAATCATCTGTGAAGTACCTTTTTTTTTAACCTTTAATTCACTGGACTCTAGCCTTGAACTGGCCACTCTCAACCACTTTCCTGTTGACGTTTCATAAGCAGCTCTCTGGTCATCTACTGAATCATTATTCCCTTGAAGACTAGGTACTCCTTTTTCTCAATCTTTCTCAAATCTTAAATGCTTTAGACAGCTCTCTTTCCTTGCTATTCTAGTAATTAGTTCACTCCTTCGTCTGTTTTTCACAGTGATCCTGTTTGCTCAGAATAACCTCTTGCCTATTGTCTGACCATTTCATCCCTTCTTAAAATCCCTGCCAGGCAGTGGGTCCCCCCCACAGCATTCACTGTGTGTTCCCATTCTTGATACTATTCTGGGACTTTTCTGTATATGCACTCCCTGTTTTAAGATCTTTTTCATTCTTCATTGCAGCAGGTAGTATGCATGCAAGGCATCTATCAAGTCACAATAAATTCTGTAGTCTTTAGATAATGTTCTCAAACTTTTAGTAAGCATTATTTTTTAGTACATGTATGCTGTGCAATTCTAAACTTAACGTTTGCCCCTAATTCTTGCTAATACGATCCCAATTTGGTTAAGCCAATCATGAATTATCTCTTGGTCAACACATATATACTGGACTAAAGTCAGGTAATTCTGAGTTGGCTTAATGTTAAATCCTTCTCAGTAGTTTAGAATAAGTGAAACATTTTGTTGTTCCATGCCTACATATAAGAGAGCTCATCTTTTAACATAGAATTTCAGAAGAGTTAGAGTAACATTTTAGTTAGGAAATGTTATTTTTAATGCCATCTAACAGTCAGTAAGTGAACGTCTGTTTTTGTTATGTGCTGAGCCAGAACCTACTGCGATCTTTGTTTTTTCTCCCATTTTCTCTGATTACTTTAATGTCATTTAGGACATCAGTGACCTAGTGCTGTCATTGCCACCTTCCTCCACATCTCCTGTACACACACACACACACACACACACTTTATATTTCAAGAAACAAAGCTCTGTGAAAGAGAACCATATTAGTCTTCCACTAGCTGGGTATTATCCATTTAAGTACTATTTTAAAATGTTTTTGTGATGACTAACAACTACATTTATGACGTCTTGTGGAACAATGGATTCAGCTGCTTTTCTCAGGTAATTATGCCCTCTTTTGCAATATTCACCATAGCTGAGCAATGGAGATTATCCCTAGCTACACAATGGAATGGTCTTTGACACTGCTTCCATTTGATGTGATTTCTTTCAAGAGATTTTAGTTTGAACTATGTACGTCTATGGTTAAATTTACTGTCATTACAAATTTTTTTGTTGGTTAGAGTTTTAAAAATTATGAAATTATTTCTAGCCTGTAATTTGACTAACTCTTAATCACCAGTTAAGAGGGAGTAAATAACATGCCCTAATTTTGTGGGATTTTTCTGCTGCTGGAGTGGAGAATGAAGTGGTCACTGGGAGACCAAAGAATATTAAATTCTGTCCTTGAAACTAGGGAGGAAGATAGCACTGCTAATTACCTAACTTTTGGTAGTTGGGATACTTTCTTGTCCCCTAAACCTCATGTTAAAATTGGATCCCAATGTTGGAGCTGGTGCTTAACAGGAAGTATGAGTCACGGGGTGGATCCCTCATGAATGGTTTTGGGCCATCCTCCTCATGCGAGTGAGTTCTTGTTCTCTGTTTCCCCCAGAGCTGGTTGTTAAAGGAGTCTGGCACTTCTCTTCTCTCCCTTGCTTCCTCTCTGGCCATGTGATCTCTGCACATGCAGGCTCCCCTTTGCCTTCTGTTGTGAGTGGAAGCAGCCTGAGGACTCCATCAAAAGCTGAGCAGACACTGGTGCCATTCTTGTTGCACAGCCTATAGAACTGTGAGCCGGATACATTTCTTTTCCTTATAAATTACTCAGCCTCAGGCATTCCTTTATAGTAATGCAAAATGGATGAAGACAATCCTCTTTCCTACTTACTTTACATCCCAAATGGGAACCTTGCCAGAGTTTTTGATACGAAACCTAAAGATTCATTATTTTAACTCATACTCTTGACTACTTATGATGCATAACATACAAATATTCCTTGACTCTATTATATCCATACATATCACACCTCATTGGAAAGATATGAAGACAATTATAATGTTTCAAAGGCATATCTCATTAGAACAGTTGTTTTAAAATGTATGACATGTCTCAGTAGCTGACCCAGGAAAGGAGGACATCCTGGCTGTGCATGCTCAGAAGCTGTGCATATGCATCTTTCTTTTAGAGATTCTCATGAGTGTTGCTGCAGGAAAGGGCTTGAGAAGTTGTTTGGTTAAAGAAACTTATTTAGCAGTCTAATCCAATGTTTCCCCAAACTTAGGTAACCATGGAAATCTTTCTCAAAACATCTATTAATGTTTTGTGGAATTCGTGTTCTGTGGAGCATATTTTGTGAAATCTGCAATAGAGAATTGATAAAACAGTCATAATATAGAATCTGACTGCAGACATAAATCACTAAACCAGTGCAAGAATCTAAAAGGCAGTCAAAAAGTCACAATTAGCCAGTGTGCTTCAGTAGAGTGGCAAAGTGCAAAGGGGCAAAGGAACAGACCACCAGGAGCATGCATAGTGAAGGAGTGTTTTTCATTTCACTTGTTCCCAACATAGGTTACAATGAACAATTCTTATCAGACTTTTATGGAATGATACATTCAAGCTTTGTTTGTAGCCCCTACTAAATATCTAAATATATGTAGAAGAGGGTTTCAAGTGGAATAATTAAGTGCTAGTTATTTTTTGAGCCTATGAAACTTCCACAGCTAATTCTCAGAGTAGATCCAATATTCCAACTGTTGGAAAATGTGTACCAGCTTTTTAAAGTTTTGGTCATTGAATGTTAGGCTGGAAAGATTTTATATATCAGAGTCCAACTGCCTTGTTTTAAATAATAAAACAATATGTAGAAACTGCCTTGTTTTAAATGATGAAACCAACACTTAGAAATGATCCCTCTCACAAGGGCAAGAGATAGGTTATAATAAGGGTCACTGAAGTCCAAGTCTGCTTTTTACTCTACACTCACCTGTCTCTTTGTCAACAGCCATCAATTAATTTTTTCATATGGATTACTAAATTATAGAAAGCAAAATATGCAGAGGGACAGAGATTATTTTATGCCTACAAGCTATGTCTAGCTACAAAACTATGTAATTAAGATATGAAATAATCACCTGAATTATTCAATATCCCATTTGTTCTTGAAAAGTAAGGTCAAAGCATGTGAGAACAGAAAATTTATTCATAAACAGACACAGTGCTTTATCATATATGAGCAGACAGCTGCAGCCATTAGGGAAAGGAAGAGCATTGAGGTGAGAGGTCAGCACCTGAGTGACAAATGATCAAAATCAGGAGGCTTTCACACCATCTTTTTTTTTTTTTTAATTCTGAGATGGAGTCTTGCTCTGCCACCCAGGCTGGAGTGCAGTGGCTCATCTTGGCTCACTGCAACCTCCGCCTCTGGGGTTCAAGCAATTCTCCTGCCTCAGCCTCCTGATTAGCTGGGATTACACAGACCCACCACTGTGCCCAGCTAATTTTTGTATTTTTAGTAGAGATGGGGTTTCACCATGTTGGCCAGGCTGTTCTTGAACTCCTGACCTCGTGATCCACCTGCCTCGGCCTCCCAAAGTGCTGGGATTACCGGCGTGAGCCACCATGCCCGGCACCATCTTTCCTTACCCTGTGCGCCACCCTAATCGAGACTTTTACCTGGATAGTTGCAGTCGCCTTTGAGGCAGTTTTACTGCATCGTGTAAGGAGTGTCCTATGTCATTCTGACCTCCTCGGTGCCTGGAATCATGATCAGATCCAGGAAATGCTGTTTGCATGCCCTGCTCCCTCAGTGCGTGGACCTCCACTCTGGTGTTGGGTCCCAACGCCATCCTCCCACCCCCTTGCTCTCATCACCCATGAGTGCTCTCGAGTGCCTCACGTTTTGGCTTTTACTACTATAACTGCACTGAAACTGCTTTCTCAGAGGGACTGATAGCTCTTTAAAAAAGTAACTTCTATATCTTCTATTTTTATTAAAATTATACATGTTCATGCTATTAAAAGTTACATAGTATTAAGAACTTGAAATGAAAAAAAGATGCCTCTGAACCATCCTTCCTTGTCCTCCTAAGGGCAACCACTATCTACTTTTTTTGTTTGTTTTTGTGACGGGAGTCTCACTCTGTCTCCCAGGCTGGAGTGCAGTGGCACGGTCTCGGCTCACTGCCACCTCCGCCTCTCCGGTCTAAACGATTCTCCTGACTCAGCCTCCCGAGTAGCTGGGATTACAGGCAAGCAGCATCACACCCCGCTAGTTTTGTTGTTGTTGTTTTTGGTATTATTAGTAGACACAACGTTTCACTGTGTTAACCCGGATGGTCTCAATCTCCTGACCTGGTGATCTGCCTGCCTTGGCTTCCAAAAGTGCGGGGATTACAGGTGTGAGCCACTAGGCCCGGCCCACTTTCTACTCTTAAAGCAGAAACTGGACCCCTTCCTGACACGTTACACTAAAATTAACTCCAGATGGATTAAAGACTTAAACATAAGACCTAACACCATAAAAAGCCTAGAAGAAAATCTAGGCAAAACCATTCAGGATATAGGCATAGGCAAGGACTTCATGACTAAAACACCAAAAGCATTGGCAACAAAAGCCAAAATAGACAAATGGGAGCTAATCAAACTCCAGAGCTTCTTTACAGCAAAAGAAACAGTCATTACAGTGAACCAGCAACCAACAGAATGGGAAAAATCTTTTGCAATCTACCCATCTGACAAAAGGCTAATATCCAGAATCTTCAAAGAATGAAAACAGATTTACAAGAAAAAAACAAACTAGCCCATTCAAAAGTGGGCAAAGGATATGAACAGACACTTTACAAAAGAAGACATACATGAGGCCAACAAACATGAAAAAATGCTCATCATCACTGGTCATTAGAGAAATACAAATCAAAACTACATTGAGATACTATCTCACGCCAGTTAGAATGGCGATCGTTAAAAAATATGGAGACAACAGATACTGGAGAGGATGTGGAGAAATAGGAACACCTTTACGCTATTGGTGGGAGTGTAAATTAGTTCAACCATTGTGGAAGACAGTGTGGCGATTCCTCAAGTACCTAGAAATAGAAATTCCATTTGACCCATCAATCCCATTACTGGGTATATATCCAGTGGATTATAAATCATTCTATTATAAGGACACATGCACACAAATGTTCATTGCAGCACTGTTTACAATAGCAAAGACTTGGAACCAACCCAAATGCCCATGGATGATAGACTGGACAGGGAAAATGTGACATATATACACCATGGAATACTATGCAACCATAAAAAATGATGAGTTTGTGTCCTTTGTAGGGACATGGATAAACCTGGAAACCATCATTCTCAGCAAACTGACACAAGAACAGAGAATCAAACACCGCATGTTCTCACTCATAGGCAGGTGTTGAACAATGAGAATACACGGACACAGGGAGGGGAGCATCACACACTAGGGTCTGTGTGGGGGAGCTAGGGGAGGGACAGTTCGGGATGGGAGTTGGGGAGGGATAACATGGGGAGAAATGCCAGATACAGGTGATGGGGAGGAAGGCAGCAAACCATATTGCCACCTATACAACAATCTTGCATGTTCTTCACATGTACCCCAAAACCTAAAATGCAATAAAATATATTTTAAAAAATTCTTTTTTTTCTCTTCGCTTCCATATTTTTGAAAATTGTACTTATATGATAATTTCTTTTTTTTTTCAATTCTAGCCATTATCTATTGATATTCTATTGTGAAAAATGACTTAATTTTCTTATGACCTTTCCTACACACACACACACACACACACACACACACACACACACACACACACACAGGGAGAGAGAGAGACACACACACACACACGAGCTGGGCGTGGTGGCTCACACCGCTAAACCCCCCACTCTGGGAAGCTGAGGCGGGCGGGTGACGAGGTCAAGAGATCGAGACCATCCTGACCAACATGGTGAAACCCTGTCTCTACTAAAATACAAAAATTAGCTTGGTGTGGTGGCGCATGCTCGTAGTCCCAGCTACTCTAGAGGCTGAGGCAGGAGAATTGCTTGAACCCAGGAAGCAGAGGTTGCAGTGACCCGAGATTGTGCCACTGCACTCCAGCCTGGTGCCTGGCGACAAAGCAAGACTCTGTCTCAAAAAAAAAAAAGACACACACACTCTTCCACTTCTTACATTTTCCCAATACAATTATATCACAATTCTTGGTAAAATCAACATTCAGTGGTTAGGTTGTTATGACTGTATAATATCACTCATAGCTGAAGTTCTAGTGTATTGTGAATACATTTTCTTTCATATGCAACTTTTTGTTTTCCCTGGAATTAATTGCCTCATTTTAGAATTTGCTTAGTTTTCTTCGTGTGTATAACTGAAGCATCCCCAGAGTCTATGATTACTGAAAAAAACCTTTTCCTTCTGTCAAACATGATAGAGAATCTGCCAGTTTACCCTCATGGGGGCAGCCCGTCCTGGAGCCCTTCACTCTCTTGATTTAATCCAGATTAGTTACTTTCTGCACAGCTGCCATCCAGGGAATTCCCATCATCCTGAGAATTCTCTGATCCCCCTTTCTTGAGTCCCTTGTCATCTTTTGTTAGGTTTATTCATTTTTTGACAACAAAGCACATTGTCTACTAGCTTGCCAGGAGAAAAAGATGCATGGGGGTAAAAATGCTAAAACCCTACAGGTCTGAAAATACCTGTCTGTCTACAGCCATACCACTCTGAATGTGCCTAATCTCGTCTGAAAATCTTTCCTCTAGCCCCAAGCTTGATCAATGATTTGGTTAGAAATCATCTTTCCTCGTTGCTTTGTTGCCTTTCAATGCCCACTTTGCTGCAGAAGAGTTACACAGCATTCTAATCTCTGATTCTTTGTATGCCATTTTTTTTTTCCATTTTGAAAACCATTAGGGTCTTCTTTTTTCTCCACAGTGTTCTAAAAGTTCACAGTGAGCATTCTAATCTCTGATTCTTTGTATGTCATTATTTTTCCATTTTGAAAACCATTAGGGTCTTTTTATCCACAGTGTTCCAAAATGTCACAGTAAAAAATTAGTGTGCAGCTGTTCTCCCCCATTTATTTTGCTAGGTACTCAGTAGCCATTTCCATTGGGAGGCTCATGTCCCTCAGTTCTAGAAATGTTCTTGCATTTTTAATTTTTTTAAATGTTTTACAAAATAGCTTTCTCTGCATTTTCTTTCTTCTTGTTTCTGGAACTCCTGCCGGTCAGCTTTTGAACCTTCTGAGTTGATCCTCTGATTTTCTTATCCTGTTTCTCATCGCTTTCATGTTTAATCTAACTTTGGAGAATTTACCTCAAATTTATCTATCAGCATTTCTCTTTACTTTTATCATGCTTGCCATCATTTTTAAGTTCTTAGAGTGCTTTCTTGTCCTCTGAATGTTTCTTTTGTTTTTTTTTTTTTTGAATGATACCCTCTTCTTGTTTCTTCTCATTTTTTTTTGTGAGAATATTAACTTTGGAGTTTTTATGTGTTCTTTTGCTCCCTGCACTGTTTCCTCCTAGTCCTATTATCTGTTTATTTTGGTCTCTACCTTTCATGGAGACCTTCCCTCAAGTATCTGATCTTTAGCTGTCTTTTCAGTTTAGTGAGGAGCTAAACTGGTTGGAAGCTGTGTATGCACGGCTGGGGCTTGTCAACTGATGGGCCTCTGGGGAGGCTTCTTCTGTTTTATTGTCAGATGCTTAATTCTCAGTCCACGTAGGTCTTTCTTTGAAGTTGATGAGTCTGGCTGCCAGTGTTTTGGAAGCCGAAGGAAGGAGGGTGTCAGACTCCCTTGTCAATATGCAGCCTGTCATTTAATACCTGTGTTTTCAGAAGGGCTCACTCCACCCTTAGGTGCGCCTGCTGTCTCCGAGGGCAGACCTTCTCTGGCCTTCAGCAGGGCAGGCGAGGAGCAGTTGCCAGGCTTCATGGAGTAGTACACAAAGGGATCTGGGAGGCGAATTTTCTGGGTGCCGACTCTCAATGGCCCGGTCCTCTCCAGATTCACAGGTAGCTGGTGTCTTTACTTCTCCAGCTTTTCCAAGGTTTTCCTGCAAGAATTGGCTTCCCTCTTTCTGGTACCCTTTCACTCCTCCCTGCCTTTCTGCTTGCTTCTGCTGCAGGCTTGGGGGCAACTTTCAGTAAAGTGTATGCTTACTACATTTATTGGCTGTGGTGATTCAAAATGAGCTCCCATGGGTTCCAGAAATGTTAGAACTTTTTCTTATAATGTATACACACAAGCAGTGAGGGTTAAAAATGTCCCCAAGCATATGCAGTGTCATGTACTGATTCTACCTAGAGCATGGATGGGTTCACTTGGAGTTCAGAATTGCAAGAGAGACATACATCCTCAGTAGCAATCTTAACCAGAGAGAAAGATTCTTTATCAATGGGTGTTAATATCATCTTACTACATTAGGGTGTGAAAAAGGCGCAGGGGAGTCTGGTAGATTTGTTTTCCAGCTCACGCTAACGTTTCCTATATTTAATGGAGACATGGAAAAATGGTCACTGGGGTAGAAATTACTTTTAATAGAATTTGAATAACTATGAGCAGAAATCATTCTCTTTTTTAACTTAAGTCTAATAAACATGGCGTGGCCCTAAGGGTATAAAATAACTAAATGAGACATAATACTTGCAGTGATTAATGATCTCATAATCTGAAAATCTCAGATCATAAAAGCCAGTATTTTTCTTTTAAAAGGTTTATTGTGGCCAAGTTATTCATCAACATCTATTTTGCAAGATGCTGATATTGTTCTAGTATAAAATTCAGAAATAAACATTTGTCAGGCATCATTTGTTTTCAATTGTGCAGGTAAATGTGGGACTAGAGTCTGCTGTGTCTGTACAAACATCTGACATTGGTACATCAGCCAACTACTGCATAACTTTGGGTTGCGAAATTATAACATGCTGTATATTAAGGAGCAACAAACCTGAAGTGATGTTCTCTGTTGAGCAACAAAGTATTTTCCTGAACTTTTTAAGTGACATTGTGATTATGAATTGTAAGTCCTCTGAGGAATGTAAGGCCTTGTTCCTCTTTCTGTAGCTTCTGTAGCAGGGGATGGGAGAATTGCAAATGATAGCACTGTCAAAGATTTACTGAGCACTTATATATATTAGGTTCTGGGCTAATTGTCTTTTTTTTTTTTGACAGAGTCTCACTCTATCACTCAGGCTGGAGTGCAGTGATGCGATCTCGGCTCACTGCAACTTCCACCTCCCTGATTTGGTGACTCTCCTGCTTCTGCCTCCTCAGTAGCTGGGATTACAGGTGCCTGCCACCACACCCAGCTCATTTTTGTATTTTTAATAGAGATGGGGTTTCACCATGTGGGCCAGGCTGGTTCTGAACTCCTGATCTCAAATGATCCACCTGCCTCAGCTCCCAGAATGCTGGGGTTACATGCGTGAGCCACTGCACCCGGCCTGAGCTAACTGTCTTAAAGTGCATTATCTCAGTCAATCACCATAGCAACCCTGTTGTCCTCATCTAGAGACTAAACTCAGGATGCTACCAGGTGAAAAAGAAAAGTTACCTTTTCCCAAACATAGCTCTATTCCCTGCAGGTATTTCCTTTGAACTGTTTATATTATTATTAAAATCTATCCACTTTACGTAGTACCTCTAGATGCCCCGATTTGAGAGTGGAGGTACTTAACTCACATTACGTTCCACTTCCTCTTAAATTTTGTCAATTATGTTATCTGTAATTCTTCTACCAAATATGTTTGTAACTTTAGTACAGGTCATATACTTCAACCTTGATCTAATTTCTCCATGTCTGGATGCTTCTCTTTGTTCCCTAAACTCTGATTCTGAGATCCCAGCTTTTTTTGATTTGGGATGGAAACTCCGAGAAAGGCCAAATGCTATGCTTCCAAGCAGCATTAAGTAAATATTTTTAAAATAAACTTTTTTATTTTAAAAAAGCTTTACACTTAAAGAAAAATTCAGAAGACAATAGAGAGAATCCTCATATAGCCTACACCTAGTTTATCTTCTTATTAACATCTAACATTGATATGGTATGCTTGTTACAATTAATGAACCAGGATTAATACACTATTATTGAGTAAAGTTCATACTCTATTTGGATTTTTTTAGTTTTGTTCTAATGTCCTTTTAAGTCCCAGGATCCCATCTAGGAAACTACATTATGTTTAAGTGTCCTGTCTCCTTAGGTGCCTGTTGGCTGTGACAGTTTGTTAAGACTTTTTTTTTCTTTTCTCTTCTTTTTTTTTGAGTTGGAATTTCACTCTTGTTGCCCAGGCTGGGGTGCAATGGCATGATCTTGGCTCACTGCAACCTCTGCCTCTCAGGTTCAAGTGATTCTTCTGCCTCAGCCTCCCAAGTAGCTGAGGTTACAGGTGCACATCACCACACCTGGCTAATTTTTGTATTTCTAGTAGAGACAGGGTTTCACTATGTTGGCCAGGCTGATCTCGAACCTGATGACCTCCCTGATTTGGTGACTCTCAAGTGATCCTCCTGCCTTGGCCTCCCAAAGTGCTAGTATTACAAGTGTGAGCCATCGCGCCAGGTCAGCTTTTCTTGTTTTTGATGACCTTGGAAGATTTGGTCAGGTATTTTACAAAATGTCTCTTAACTGGGATTCGTCTGATGTTTTTCTCATGATTAGACAGGGGCTATGGGTTCTGGGGAGCAAGACCACAGAGATTAAGTGCCATTTTCATTGTATCATATCATGATACAGACTATCATCATGACTCATGGTTGATGGCCTGGGTTATCCAGCTGACACAGTGTTTATCATGTTTCTCTTCTGTAAGGCTACTCTTTTCCTGACTTTCTGCACTGTATTCTTTGGAAGGAAGTCACTGTGAGTAGTGCACACTTGAGTCGGGAGTTATGTTCCATTTTCTTGAGCTTGGAGCATCTAGTCAATTATCTGGAATATTCCCATATGGGAGATCTATCTCTTCATCTTCATTTTTTCAATCTTTAGTTTTTTTGGCATGGACTCATGGGCACACATTTTATACTTTGGGATATAATCTAGTACTACTTAATTTATTTTGTTAAAATTCTTCCAGCTTTGGCCATTGAGAAGTCTTTCAGTTGGCTTATATTTCCTTTTGACACACGCTAATTATAGTGGATTTTTATATTGTTTTTCTTTTTGAGCACTTTCTTAACTTTGAGCACTACAAGAAGTTCTAGGCCCATCCTGCAATTTTTTTTTATCCCAGTTCTAAATAAAATTCGGGATCTGAAAGCAATCAGGAATGGAGGAATGACTTCAGGGGGAAACTTGAGGGTCTACCAGACTTTGTTTTCTGTTGCCTATAACATAATACCTGAAACTGGGTAATTTGTGTTTTTTGTTAAATTTATTTTTATTTACTTTAAGTTCCAGGATATATGTGCAGAATATGCAGGTTTGTTACATAGGTGTACATGTGCCGTAGTGGTTTGGTGCACTCATCAACCCATCATCTAGGTTTTAAGCCTCACGTGCATTAGCTATTCATCCTGATGCCCTCTGTCCCCTGTGCCCCATCCCCCGACAGACCCCGGTGTGTGATGTTCCCCTTCCTGTGTCCATGTGTTCTCAATGTTCAACTCCCACTTATGAGTGAGAACATGTGGTGTTTGGTTTTCTGTTCCTGTGTTAGGAACTGGGTAATTTATAAAGAAAAGGAATTTATTTTTTACAGTATGAGGGCTAAGTCCAAGGTTAAGGTGCCACATTTGGCGAGGGCCTTCTTGGTGTTGGGCATTTTCTGCAGGGTCCCGAGATGGTGAAGGGCATCACATGGTGAAGGGGCTGAATGTGCTGGCTCAGGTCTCTCTTCCTCTTCTTTAAAGCCACCAGTCCCACTCCCGTGATAACCCATTCATTCATTAACCCCTTAATACATGAATGGATCAATATATTTATGAGGTCTGAGCCCTCATGACCCAATTACCTCTTAAAGATCCCACCTCTCAATACGGCCACACTGGGGATTAAGTTTTGGTAGGAGTTTCAGAGAGGACAAGCACTCAAACCCTAGCACAGACCGTTCATCCTTTGATGCTCAGATCAGGAGCTATCTCTTGCCCCAACTGTCTCCTCTCCCAACAACTGCTATGGTCTCTTTCCACAGAATTACCACAAGTATTGCCTCTACGTAATGCTTTGTAAATTGTAAATGATTTACTAGCCTTAAATCATTTACTGTCTTATGAGTTTTCAAGCCTGTATCTTTTCATCAGAAATCTATTGCGAGTGTCTTCTGTGTAGAAGCTATGTCTCATGCATTGCCTGTCTCTCACATCTAGTATAAGGTGAACACACAGTGAATGGTTGCCTAAGACACAGAATGGTGTCTGGTCAGCACAGTCTCCCAATAGGCTTACAGTCCTCCATCTCTTGGATATCTAAACTCCTCATTACCCGTTTTCTCATACTTGTAAAGGGGAGATTTGAAAAATTAGTAGGTTGTTTTGAAAACGATGAGTATTTAAAATTATTTTTGTAATACACGATATGCAACATCAGTAGACCTTAACAGAGCCTGATCTTCTGAGGTTAAGAGAAGTCTAATTCATGAGCAAAGTAGTTTAAAAGACTGTGGCTTGGTAATATGGCATCTTTCCTTCTATTGTAAAGGATTAAAAAAGGAAAAAGCATTTTCCATTCATCACTTCAGTGGTATTATTTGACACATTGAGATAATGATAGCAGTTAAAAAGAAATATTGAGAGTCCAACAGACCAAATCGTTGGATGAAGAGCTATGTTTTGGGTGTAAACATGCAATTATGGCTTTGTTTACACCATAACAAGCACACATTTCAATAAGATGGGCTGAGAAAGCAGCAGGACTATAAGCTGTTTTAGAGCACAGTAAGTGGGCTGGAGAAGAAGAGAGAAGGGAGACTGGGGCACCGGGTGGGAGACGGTGTTGAGATGTTCAGCCCACTCCAGGACCTGAGCAATCTGCTTGTTGTTCATTTCTTATAAGATCATACCATAGAGTAATGAAGTTTTACTTCAAGAAAATACATCAGAATTTTATACATCAATCCCAAGGAGAAAAATTACTTATTAGTGTGATAAGTAAGGAACCACACTGGGTAATTCATACACATTATTATTTTGCAATTCTTCTAGCAATCCAATAAAATAGGTATTATTACCCCATTGTACTGATGGACAAATTGACTGTGCAATGGGCCAAGGTTACCAAACAATGGCAGACCTGGGATTCTTCCCCACAGCTGGCAGATTCTGAAACCTGGGTTCTTCCCTGCGTTTCTCCTAATGTAGTGGTTCTTCACCTTGGCTGCAGACAAGAATCACTTGGAAGCTTTGAATACTCTTCCTACCCAGGCCACACACCACACCAATTTAATTAGAATATCGGGGGTTCATCTTGCAATTTTCTCATTATGAAGCTTTGTTTGTTTTTGTTGCTAAAAAGGAAATACCTGAGGGTGGGTAATTTATAAAGGAAAGAGGTTTATTTGACTCATAGTTCTGCAGACTGTACTAGAAGCATGGTGCTGGCATTGGCTTCTGGGGAGGGCTTCAGGGAGCTTCCATTCTGACAGAGAAGAAGGGGAACAGATATCACGTGGCAAGAGAGGAAGAGAAAGAGATAGGGGAGGGAGGTGCCGGACTCTTCAACATCCAGATCTCACAGGAACTAAGAGTGGGAGCTCACGCAATGCCACAAGAATGGCACCAAGCCATCATAAGGGATCCACCTCTTGAACAAGGCTCCATCTCCAACATCATGGATCAAATTTCAACATGAGGTTTGGAAGGGACAAGTACCCAAACTATTAATAAACCAGAGGCTTTGGGAAATCATAAATGAAAAAAAAAATCTATAAATGGAAAATTACAGAAAACAGCATGAGCTTACCTCCCAGCTATATCCAAACTCAGTCCAAAGTTATGCTATATTAGTTTTTCTTAATAATTACCTTTGTACCCCTTTCTGACCCTGACATCCTCTCTTTCCAGAGTTGTTCATCATTCTTCTGTGCACTGTAGTGCCTTACTACATATGTATTTACTAAAGTGTAGGTGATTTCTAACTTTGTGTAAATGGTATATACACCACACAACTTTCTGTAACATGATTGTTTTTGTTGTTGCTTTATGTGTGTTTTTGAGATTTACCCATGTTGACACAAATGGCTCTGTAGTAGTCCATTGTAGATACCACAAATGTGGTTTTTCTAACCTTTCGCATCCACCAATGTTATTAAAACAGTTTCTGGGCCAGGTGTGGTGGCTCACACCTGTAATCCTAGCCCTTTGGGAGGCCAAGGTGGGAGGATTGCTTGAGCCTGGGAGTTTGAGACCTGTCTTGGAAACACGCCAAAACCCTGCCTCTACAAAAATACAAAAATTAGCCTGTTGTAGTGGCTCACACCTGTAGTCCCAGCTACTCAGGGGGCTGAGATGTAAGGATGGCCTGAGCCTGAAATGTTAAGGCTGCAGTGAGCCAAGATCATCAGCCGTGGTAACAGAGCGAGATCCTGTCTCACACAAACACCCCAAACCAGTTTCTGTTTCTTTACGTTCTTGACAATCCTGGGTGTTATCAAATTTTTAATTTTTACCAAATTGATGGGTGTGGAATGGTTTAAATTGCTTTAATTTGCATTTCCCCAATTATTAAATGATTTCAGCAGTTTTTCCATATGTTTCTTGTCTTTTCATGTAATTTGCTCATTTTTCTTTTGGCTTGTTTGTCTTCTCCTCATTGCTCTTTAGGGTATTATTGTGTGAGCTGTCTGCTCATTTTTTGTCAGTTAGACACACTGCAAATATCATTTCCAGCTTATGGCTTGTCTTTTCAATTTGTAGTGTTTATTGGTGAACTGAAGACTTTAAATTTGATACAGTCAAATACATTCATCTTTTCCTTTATGGTTTATAATTTTAAAAACTTTAAAAGAAATCCTGCTATACTCTGAGGTTATCAAAGTTGCCTATATCCTTTCCTCAAATTTTAAACATTTCTATATGCAGGCCTTTAATCACCTGGAGTTGTTTTTTTGTATTAGGTAGGAGAGGCTAGGTTATACCAAAGAAAGAAACAACCCCAAATTTCAGAGGTTTAAGTCTAAGCTGTGTCTCATTTACAAAACTGCAGGTCCACTGTGGGTTTGCATGGGTCTCTCTGCTCATTGGAGTCCCTGAGAGATGCAAGTTGAAGGAGGCTTTTCTAGACAAGGCATCTGAAATGCCTGCAGCAAGGAGAGGGTGTGGAGAGTCACACATGGTGGTTTGGTTCTGCTTGAAGATAACACACATTTCTTCTGATCAATTTCAGCAGCCAAAGCAAGTCATGGGACCACGTCTAGCTTCAGAGGGGACAAAGAGGTACAACCCCATCCTGGGCCCAGAAGGCGGATATAGTTGGTGCATTTGGTAAACAGCCCTAATGATGACTCATCACTTTGAAGTAAGAAATTAACTTTTTTATTGAAATAATCAATAGCATCAGTGATTTTTGAAATCTTCAGTACTTCTTGGTCTCTAACATCATTTGTCACTTACCAAGCTTTCACGTTGGTGTGAGTTTCTCTTCTGGCCTTCTCTTCTGTGTCATTGTTATACTTATTCAGTTCTGTGATGTCCCCCTAGTTTTAATCACAGGAGCTTCGTGCAGCTATTAATCTGATATCTTGCAGTAAGAGACCCCTAACCCAGCTCTCCCTTTAAACCGACGTCACCTGGATATGATGGCAAGCTCCTGAAATCCCAGCTATTCAGGAGGCTGAGGTGGGAGAATTGCTTGAGCCCAGGAGTTCTGAGGCCAGTCTGTGCAACATTGCAAGACCCTGTCTCAAAAAACAAAACAAAACTAAAAAGAGTAAACTTGCTCTGCTCATCCCAATTTTTAGCTTTTGTTATGAATTTCTAAATCAGTTTGTAAAGTTTTATTATGTCCATCTTAGAAGTTTGTCTAGTATGCCACAGCAAACACCAGTGCCAGGATATGAGCCTAGGTTACTGATTCCCATGGGAAAAAGCAGCAGCGTCGTCAGCCTCTGAGCTGCTGCCAGCAAGCCAGGAGATTGTGATTGTCTTGTGTTCTCCCCAGGCTCCTTCAGTGCCTTGGGTCTGACTTTTGTAGCTTCTACAGCTCCTAGCTTGGGGCTGGCCAGGGGAAACAGCACTTGGAAAACATTTGTTGGCTTTAACTAAATGTGAACATGTGAGACAAGAAGGCTAGATGCACTCAGCAGAGAGGGTCTCAGAACATTAATAGCCCCGGTGGGTGGAAACACAGAATCTGCTTCCTCCAATGAAGTGGCCTGATCTCGTCACTAGATATTGGAAGGAGGCCACCTTACAAAGCAGGGACTGAATTTCTCATCCACATCCAGAGCCAGGCATTCTGGAAATGACGTCTGTTTGCCACCTCTTCCCAAAGCATTGATCTCCAATCATGACTCATTAGCCCCCAAGCATCTCCTCCCAGCTGGCTCATAAGAATTAATCAGCTTCATCACTGCAGTCATTCCCCTTGGGGAAAATGGTCAGTGTATACACAACAAATACTTGTTGAATTGGACTGAAGGGAGTCTAGTTGTCAATCTCTCCTCAAATATGGCTGGTTGGAGAAAAAGGAATGTAATAGAATATATCAGAGGAGATGTCTCTCCTGGCCCCTTGACAACTGTGGTGGGATCTTCCCATGACCAGCGTTGCTGTATGACTCACAGCTCTGTTTCCTTCCCTGCCCTTTTGTGGCAGGAAGGGAAGATGCTGCTCTTCTCACTCATGAATTGTGCTTCTTATGACTCAGTCGGCCAGCCTTTTAGCATTGATTTGTTCTTGGTGGGCATCATTGGGCAGAAGGCCCTGCAAACCACAGAAGTGAGGGTGAAGTGTGCGCTCACTTTTGTATCAGCAAGGTCAGAACTCAGAGGCTGTTTATTTCCATCCAAGTGCCCCATACTTTTGCTGCCCCTGGGTTAATGATGGTTCCCTGATTATGGGCTAAGAGGCAGATGCATGCGTGCTTTTCTACACAGCGCCCTTTTATTGAATGTAAAATAGAGCTTTAAAGAAAAAAATAAAAATAAAAATGGTGAGGTTTAATGTTAGTTGGTTTTGCTAATAATTATATTACAAAAGGTTGGTACTCCATGCAATGTAATAATTGGAGCTCTTCAGTAATGGAAGGTGTTGCCCTGAGAACAGTGAGCTCCCATCACTGGAAGTATCCCACGGAGCCTGCCTGAAGGGAGCACCTACCACGTTGGGAAGGAGATCTGTGTTATGGAGGAATTTGGACCAAACAGCTTCCAGGACCCCTTCTAAACTGGTTTCCTGAAGTTGCTGTAACAAACTACTATAAACCCAGGGCTTAAATAACAGAAATTTATTTTCTCTCACTTCTGGAGGCTTCAGGGCTGAAATCAACCTTTCTTCTGGGGCAAGCTCCCTCGGATGGTCCCAGGGAAGACTCGGCTCCAGCCTCTCTCCCAGCTTCTGCTAGTTCGGTGGCTTGTGATGGTGTCACTCTAGCCTTCACATGGCCTGCTCCCTGCATGCGTGTCTGTGTCCAAATTTCTCCTTCCAAGGACACACATCATGTTGGATTAGTTTTCCTCTGGTGTGACCTCATCTACCTAATTACAGCTACAAAACCCTCTTTTCAAATAAGCCCTCATTCTGAGATAGTAGGGGCTAGGACTTGAACGTATGAATTTTCAGGGGACTCAATGTAACCTGTAACACCGTCCAACTCTGTGATTTGATTGACCAGATTAAAGACATATACAAATATAACTAAAATAAACACCCATTGACAGTATTCATAACTGTTTTTAGTTACTGCACATCTAAACTTGGCATCCATGTGTCCCGTCTTAAAGAGAACGTGTGCTTTTTCTTGCCCTGAAATCCTTCAGAAGACCCTTCCCTATCCATGTTCCATTAGCTCCATGGAGGACTTGCTGCCTGCAGCCTCTGCTTTCCTCCCACAAGAGATTCCTTTCCTTGATTGCACTTAATAGAAGTATAATCTGGCCTTCAGATCACCTGCTCATTTGATTTTCTCAGTAATCCCTTTGTTTTCTGTCTCTGCATTTGCCAGCTGGGTCTAGAGCTGACTTTTTCCCCTCTGAAGGGAGGATGCTTCCCCTGTCAACATTTGCTTTTTGCTTTTTGAACCGCGAATGTGTGTGGATGGTCCCTCAGGGTTTAAATCAAACCCCTACAAACCTCAGCAGTACCAGAACATCACTTTCCAATCCCTCCTTAATCAGAATGTAATGAAACTTTGAAAGAAAGGCTTTTCAAATGTGATGAATGATTCTATCACCGGAGAACAAAAGCAAGACAGCTAATTAGGCAAAAATCTTGTCCTCAGAGTTTCTCTGTTAATAATCAGAATATTCTTCTTATCATATTACAAGGAAAATAGGAAAATTCATATATCCAATACAGTCTCAACTGGTGGGGACAAAAACAGAAAAAGCCTGTAGTGACTCCACGGAACGTGTGGAGAGTGGTCATCAGCGGATCACCAAATGCAGGCGATTTTCATTTTTTTCTTTCTACTTGCTGGTATTTTCCAGATGTCTTTCCATTGCCTGTGTTTCTTTTATCCTTTCTCTTTCTTTTGTTGATGAAGTCATAAGGATGGAAGTTCCTGCTCCTCCAAGCCAGAGCTGTGTGTCATATAACCTGTCGGGCCCAGCTCTCCAATAACTGAACACGTTCCCTCAATACTGGTTGAATAGCTATAGAAGAAAGATGGTTTGAACTGTGGAGTTTCATATGAGAAATAGTGTAGAATGGCCGTTTATCTCATTTTTTTCATTCAATTACACTTGCAATGTATGCCATATGCCGTTGCTCATGATGAAGTTGTGCTCAGGAGCCCAAGGTTAGAGGAAAATGGGAGTTTAGGTGAGGGCCAGAAAGCTGCTAGTGAAGGAAGCCAGTTGCACAGGCTTCAGTCTTCTAAATTGTCTTGATAAAAGGAACTTGTGAATTTAGGTACTGGAAACCAACAAACTGGGGAAACATGAGCGGAGGGAGCTGTGAGGACTGAGCCCAGTTGCCTGACCAGCACTCCTGCTTGATTTATGTAGAGCCGTGTGATAACTAAGGCCCAGATTGGAATACATTCTATTATTTCAAATTCCAGCATGAAAACAAAAGCCATTGCATTCCTTCAACCCACTGCAAATCTTCATAGCAACAGAAATCAGTGGGCCTCCCAGGTAGGAATGATGAAGAGCCATTGAGAGCATTAAGACACTAACCCAGCTGCCACGAGTTTTCTCGGAAAATCTTGTTCCCACCCTCAGTGATGCACTCCACAGTAAACTGTTCTGAACACAAGAAAAATGGAAATTCCTCTTCTCCAGATTTTTGTTTTATGACCTAAACAGAGGACCCCAGGCTACTTCCAAGAATGCATCTAGATGGGTAGCCAAGAGCTTTCTAGTGACGAATTCTCAGAGGAGGGCTAAGAGAGACGCAGGTGTTTCCATTAGTGGGGATGGGCACCTGGCCATGCTCCTTGTTCTACTTGAATGCATCCTTTTATGCAGCATAAAATTAAGGACTCACACATCTGCTGCCCTAAATTTGAGGAAAGCATTTTCAGTAGAAAGTTGTGCTTCTCTCTCTTTTTTTTCTTTTTTTTTTTTGAGACAGTCTTGCTCTGTTACCCAGACTGGAGTGCAGTGGCACAATCTTGGCTCACTGCAACCTCTGCCTCCTGAGTTCAAGTGATTCTCTTGCCTCAGCCTCCCTAGTAGCTGGGATTACAGGCACGTGCCACCACGCCCAGCTAATTTTTGTTTTTTTAGTAGAGATGAGGTGTTTACCATGTTGGTCAGGATGGTCTCGATCTCCTGACCTTGTGATCCACCTGCCTCGGCCTCACCAAAGTGCTGGGATTACAGGCGTGAGCCACTGCGCCTGCCCAGGTTCTTTTCTTGAATCACTCCAATGAGGACTTGTCTGTGGAACACGGAATGTCACAGAATTGGCTTTTTGTCCCAAGTGAGGGGTGTATCGCACTCTGACTACACAGTTGAGTTAAAGCCTAGAGTAGAAAAAGTAGAGGAGGTAATTTGCATCTTAGAGCTGAGATTCTATTGAGTAATACCCTTTGCTTTTTTTCACACAGGAAAATACCCTTTTCTGTCTTTAAGCTGATCTGAACGTTTAGGAGTGGAGTGGAAGTCAGCACTGGCCCTTTGTGTAGTTTCAGAAGAGGCGTCTCCTGGACCTGCCCCTCTTTGGTACCCTCCTTTGCACACCCCACTTCATTTGTCCGGCTGTCAACTTGGCATCAGCATTTCCACGCCCAAATATGCCGTATGCGCTCTTCTGACAGTGAGGATGTCTTGCTCCCTACTGATAGAGTTCAGAACTCACACCTTCTTAACAGGTTGTCAAAATTTTTTTTGCTAGTCTGTTGTTTTTTGTTGTTGTTGTTAATACAAAAAGATTTACTGACTCTTTCTTTGGGATTCTTGCCCTCATCTTCTCTGAGTCTAAGCCACGCCTGAAAGTCAGAACAGGTGTGGCAGTTACCTTGGGAGGGTGCTTCTATCGCAATATTGAGTCTATTATTTAGAGTGAATTCCTGTCCCTCCTCTCCACATCCCTCCTCTTTCTCTTTTTTCCTTCCCTCCCTTCCTGCTTCACTCTCTTTCTTCCTTTCTTTCAAGTAATAACTACTTCTCAGAATTCATGGCTCCCTTAGGATGGAGGGAATGAATTTCTTTTCTCTCTTCTCCTTTGAGACAAGGTCTTGCTCTGTTGCCCAGGCTGGAGTGCAGTGGCGTGATCATAGCTCACTACACCCAGGCCCAAGTGATCCTCCCACCTCAGCCTCCCAAGGAACTAGGACTGTAAGTGTGTGCCACCACATCCAGCTAATTTTTAAATTTTTTGTAGAGATGGGGTCTCCCTATGTTGCCCAGGCTGGTCTTGAATTCCTGGGCTCAAGTGATCCTCTTGCCTCAGCCTCCCACAGTGCTGGGGTTACAGGCATGAGCTACGGTAGTCTGATTGGATTTCTATAGAAGATTTATTCTTATCTTGTCCTGCATTCGCACTTGAATTTTCCCAATGTAAAAGTTTTGTTTCGGCCGGGTGCTGTGGCTCACACCTGTAATCCCAGCACTTTGGGAGGCCGAGGCAGGTGGATCATCTGAGGTCAGGAGTTCAAGACCAGCCTGACCAATATGGTGAAACCTGGTCTCTATTAAAAATACAAAAATTGGCTGGGCACTGTGGCTCACGCCTGTAATCCCAGCACTTTGGGAGGCCGAGGTGGGCGGATTACGAGGTCAAGAGATCCAGACCATCCTGGCCAACATGGTGAAACCCCATCTCTAATAAAAATACAAAAAATTAGCCGAGTGTGGTGGTGTGCGCCTGTAGTCCCAGCTACTTCAGAGGCGGAGGCAGGAGAATTGCTTGAACCCGGAAAGTGGAAGTTGCAGTGAGCCGGGATTGCGCCACTGCACTCCAGCCTGGTGATAGAGCGAGACTCTTGGCTCAAAAAATAAAAATACAAAAATACAAAAATTAGCTGGGCGTGGTGGCACATGCCTGTAATCCCAGCTACTCAGAAGGCTGAGGCAGGAGAATCGCTTGAACCCGGGAGGTGGAGGTTGCAGTGAGCCGAGATCCCGCCACTGCACTCCAGCCTGGGCAACAGAGTGAGACTCCATCTTAACAACAACAAAAAAAGTTTCATTTCGAGGACTCTTCCTCTCTCTGCATCCTCTGCAGACGTTTTTCAGAGCCTGTCGCTGGTGACTTTCCTTACTGAACGCTGATGCTTTGCTGGTGGCTGGAAAGCCAGCGGAAGCTTTTTCAGGGTGGCTGCCTTGATCTTTTGCATTGAAAACAGTATATTGCTGACTGTGATTCCTACTGTTACGGGAGAGAGATGAAGTGGTTTTTTTTTATTTCTCTTTCTTTCTTCTATATTCTTTTTAAAAACCTGACAATTTTTTTGCTAACCCACCTGAGATCTAATTTTAACTTCATGATCTTTTATATGTTTTGACATTCTAGAAATCAAAATGTCAGTGAGATGATCTCCTGGTAGAGTTTGATCAGTTATTACACAGACTTTACCAAAATAGCTATTAGTCTTGCCTGTCTGTTTTCTGTGGAAGGGGGACTTAAAGGATGGGTTAAGCTTTAAGTCTCTCTACAGGGGGATAGCATGGCAGAGGAATTAAAAGGTCTGAGCTCTTATCTGGCTCTGTCACTTACTACTTCTGTGTTCAGAGGAAGCCATTGGCCTTCTCTACCTTAGTTTCCCTACCCGTAAAATAATTGTAAAGGTCCTTTTCTAAATGGATATTTGCTCCATGCCTATTTTTTACTTAATAGCAAGCTCTTTCATTCATCTCTCTGAGATAAAGTCAGATAAAGTTTAAATTTTCAGAAAAGAAAATTAGGGGTGTTAAGTGTCTCAGCCTTGTGTCAGAGGCCTGATTTTCCATCATCACTCAAAAACATTGCTAGGGACTCATCTGTGGTCGACCCTGGGCTACCATCCCCATTTCTCTGTGCAACATGCCCTAGGGCTTTAGGAAATCTTTTATGAGTTTCTCTTTCACCATTTATAAATTGCACATGTTGTGTGTTACATATTATAAATTGCACATGTTATAAATTGCATGTTACATGTTACATGTTATTATACATTGCACATTATATGTTATAAATTGCACATGTTATGTGTTATAAATTGCATATGTTATATGTCATTATAAATTGCACATTATGTTATAAATTGCACATGTATGTTATAAATTGCACATGTTACATGTTATATTATTTATGTTATAAATTATAACTTGTAACATGTGCAATTTATAATATATAACATACAACACGTGCATGTATGTTATATGTTATAAATGCTATGTTATTGTATATAGTATATGTTATAAATGGCACGTTATATGTATAAATTGCACATGTATGTTATGTTATTATAAATTGCACGTGTTGCACGTTACTATGTTACTATAAATTGCACATGTTATATATTATTGCACAACTTTCTCATGAGTTCCCCTTTCACCATTTATAAATTGCACATGTTAACTTCTACCTCCCTTGCTTCATAAATCTGTCATTAGGCTACCTGGGAGTGCTTTAAAATGCTCTGAGCTCGTTAGAAAAAACAAATTTTCTGTTTTCCTAGTTTACAAATTCTTGTGGGTTTGATAAGAACAAATGCATTCCTTTATGCCTCTGCTCTCAATATTAATCTTACAACACTGGTATTAACAAGATCTTTGAAGTAGCCATCAGCCTAGATAGCACCCTAGACACTTCTGTTTCCATGGAATATACCGCATTGTAAGTCAGAGAAATAAATGCTGGAATCTATTTTTTGAGGAGAGAAAAATCTATCAGTGGCACCTAGAGGTGTTCATGACGACATTACTCTGAAGACCATTGCCTCTCTACAAACTGCGAAGTGCTACAGAAGACAGCATGGGCTAATTTGAGTGTGACGGCCTCGGCTCTTCCTGCATCTGCTGGCAGGGCTGTCGTCATTCCTGCTGGCTGCTTCTGGAAGACACCGCTCCCCCCCAGCAACTTGTCCGACCCCAGCTCCTCCCATTGCGGTTCCCCTCCCAGGGCTTGTGTGAGTTTGCTGTCTCCATCCCACAGAAGCCATCAGCTGCATTTCCAAAGCCCCTACTGGGCCTTTCTAGGTTAAGCTCCTGCACACAATGGAAACATGCAGAGATCTCAGGGACAGAGAGGCCACTCATATACGGGCATTGCTGTTGCCCTCTCATAAACATTGACTGTCTTTGAATATCCTCTAGAAAATGGGGCTCTGCTGGGCAAGGTTTTGAGACTACCCTGAATTTAGGACAGAAAAAAGCATCTTATGAGAATAGGTTCTGGCTAGTACACTCTGCCCTCTTTACACCAAAGCCCTTTATTCTATTTTTATTTCCTGCTACCCACAACCAATGATTGATAGTTAAAAATCTCTCCCCATGTCCTTTCACAGTGTTTTACTATTTGATAGTGTTTGACAACCTGCAGATGTCATCAGGAATAACCACATCTTCCATTACAGATCAACCTGGCTGTGAACAAGGGGCCAGGCATCACAGTGCAATCACACTGAACTATTGTGACCTGCATGAGGAATCAGCATTTGTGTGTGTGTGCTTAAGACTGATGTATAGCATGCAAACCACCATGGTACATATAGTACCATGTATGGAAATACATGTCCATAGAAGTGGTAATAAATAGGACACACAGGATGTGTGTGTGTGTGTGTGCATGTGTGTGTGTGTGTATGTGTTGCACTTTTTTCTTCAGTGTTCTCAAGGAATAGTGATGACACTAAAAACTTACTGTGCAAAAATTGTGAATGAATACATACCTGTTAGTGCAAATGAACAATAACAATTCCTTACCTGTGTATAGAGTTTCACAAATTACAAGACATCCCAATACCCCTGTCAACAAAATGGGTAGAGAATAACTGATTATGCAATGATCTTTAATAATGATCTGCCACTATCTTTCTAAGTCATTATCACTGTTGAATCTCTGTTGCTCTAACCATTCCAGAAGCTTGTTGGGCAGACTTTCAAAGTTTCCCATTGTCTTATGGTTGTAGAGCCTGCATTTCCAATAATACGGGAGTCAGTTTCAAATTAAGCCCTAGTTGGTATGTCTCTTCTAATACAGGATGAGGAGAGCCATTTAGACCCTGCCAGAACCTGCCCAACTGTCAGATTTTCCACTTGCTGATTTGTTTGGGCACTGAGTATGCTCCATGGTTGCCAGCTGGGGATGAGGTGCCCATCACTGGAGGTGTTCAAGGGTAGGCATAGCATGCTTGTGTAGATGTCAAGGGAAAGTGTGAAAGGCTGAACTAGGGGAAGTGTGAAGTTGTGGTTGAGCTTGGCTGGTTGCTGTTTTCTCTTCTTCCTGGGCATCAACTAGGTCACCCTTCCCAAACTCCTTTGCAGTTTTAAACTCTTATTTTGCTAAGTCACTGAGCTTTCTGTATTTACTTGTTTTAGCAGCTAGCAGTTACCTCAGTAATACAATAACCTTTAGGGTTCCATCCAATTGGAAAGTCTAGGATCATAAATCTTTTTTGTTTTTTTTAAGATGGGGTTTTTCTGTGTTACCCAGGCTGGAGTGCAGTGCTCACTGCAGCCTTGACCTCCCAAGCTCAACTGATCCTCCCGCCTCTGCCTCCCAAGTAGCTGGGCCTATAGACATGCACCACCACACCCAGCTTATTTTAAAAAATATTTTGTAGGCTGGGCACGGTGGTTCACGCCTGTAATCCCAGCACTTTGGGAGGCCGAGGCAGGTAGATCACAAGGTCAGGAGATCGAGACCATCCTGGCTAACACAGTGAAACCCTGTCTCTACTAAAAATACAAAAAATTAGCCGGGTGTGGTGGCGTGTGCCTGTAGTCCCAGCTGCTTGGGAGACTGAGGCAGGAAAATTCCTTGATCCTGGGTGGCGGAGCTTGCAGTGAGCCAAGATCACACCACTGTACTCTCCAGCCTGGGTGAAAAGAGTGAGACTCCAGCTCAATATATATATATATATTTATTTTATAGAGATGGGGTCTCACTATGTTGCCCAGGCTGGTCTCAAACTCCTGGGCTCAAGTGATCCCCCCTCCTCAGTCTCCCAAAGTACAGGAATTACAGGTGTGAGCCACTGTGCCTTAAGGTGATAAATCTTGACAGACAAGACTCAGTGATTATTACTTTTGACTTTCTTACCACTTTATACTTGATTCTTCTTATGCTTTTCTCCTCTCCTCTCTCCACAGGATATCTATTTACTCCCTTTCCATTTTTATAGGGCTTCAGATTCAGTCATGGACAGGGAAGTGACTAATGGTGGGTTTAGCCTATCCAATTACCCAGCTATATTATTAGTCAGGGAGTCAAGGGTCTTCAAAGTAACAGAACCAATAGGAAACACACACATAGATGCACACACACAGATGCACAGAGAGAGCAGGGGGAGGAGAGAGAGAGACAGAGAGATTTATCATGGGATGGGAATTGCTTCATGGGACCATGGAAGCCAAGAAGTGGCATGACGTGCTATCTGCAAGCTGGAGAACCAAAAAAGCCAGTGTTGTAATTCAGTCTCAGTCTGTAAGTCTGAGAACCAGGGAAGCTGGTGATGTAAGTCCTTGTATTAGTCTGCTTTCACACTGCTGATAAAGACATACTTGAAATTGGGTAAATTATAAAGAAAAAGAGGTTTAATGGACTCAGTTCCAAGTGGCTGGGGAGACCTCACAATCATGGCAGAAGGTGAAAGGCATGTCTTACATAGTGGCAGACAAGAGAGAATGAGAGCCGAGTGAAAGCAGAAACTTCTTATAAAACCATCAGATCTCATGAGACTTATTCACTACCATGAGAACAATATGGGGGAAACGGCCCCCAGGATTCAATTATCACCCACTGGGTCCCTCCCACAACACAAGGGAATTATGGGTACTACAGTTCAAGTTCTCATCTTGAACTCAAGATGAGATTTTGGTGGGGACACAGTCAAAGCGTATCAGTCCTGGTCCAAGTACAAAGAGCTGAGAAACAGGAGTGGTAAGGGAGCCTGACACTGTGAATCTCAGATAGACTCTGAAGGCCTGAGAACCAGAAGCACCAGCATCTGAGGGCAGGAGAAGACGTATGTCCCAGCTCAAAAGGAGAAAGTGAGTTAGCCTCTCCTCTGTCTTTTTGTTCTATGCAGGCCCTCAAAGGGTTGGATAATGCCCTTTCATATTGAGAAGAGTGATCTTCTTTACTCAGTCTGCTGATTCAAATGCTAATCTCTGCTGGAAACCCTTACAGTCATACCCAGAAAGAATGTTTGACCAGCTATCTGGGCATCCCCTAGGCCAATCAAGTTGACACATTAAATTAGCCATTGGACCAGTTTGAAAGCCAGCATGTTTACCTGGCATGTATTCAGCCTGCTGTGGTTTGTTGCATGAGTCCAGTGGGTAGGCTGAGTACACGGGACAAATCCCAACCTGGGAACAAGGGTGACACAGCCTCAGGACATGGTGATTACAGTTGGAGTTTGACAGAGCAGGCTACAGGGCCCAAAGTGGAGACTGGGCGGGAATGGGGAATCAGAGGATCATGGTGCCTGCTGGAAGAGTTACTTACAAGAGATGCCAAGCCCTGATTTCCCAACAACACTGCTGTGGGGAAGTACTTCATCTACTGCTGTAGAAGCCAAGCAAGTGCTAAATGGCTCTTGCATTCCTTCTGTTGTTTCCAAGTGCGTCCGTAATACACTGCACAATCACTAAGTAATTAATAGAAGCAGAGTGTTCAGAATGATGAAGGAATGTAATTTCTTTTTAATGGTAACAAATTATTGATAAACCAAAGGTGTTGGCTCTAATTAGCATAAACCTCTTCCTGAGAAATCAGGTGTTCTTTTTAGAATAAATTTGAATTGGGCTATCTCTCAAAGAGGAAATCATTCTAAGAGTGCATCTTTCCAAAAATTCCTGGTTTTGTTTTTAAACCTTTGAAAAATTATTATCATTATTATCTTCTTCATCATTGGATCTAGAATTGGAATAAAAGTGAGAATTCTGGTTCAAGAGATTAAAGCTCCTGACTAACACGTTGGCCATTTTTGTAAATGTATATAATGGAGTGTGATGAATGAATCTGCTCTGCCTCCCATCTGAAGGCAGGTGGTGGTGGTGATACTGGGGTGTGTGTGTGTGTGTGTGTGTGTGTGAGAGAGAGAGAGAGAGAGAGAGAGAGAGAGAGAGAGAGGTTTTATCAGACTTTTAAGATAAAACCATTTTTATCACATTATATTTGTCAATTATTCTTGACCCAACCAATTCATGATCATATTCTAATAAATATGAATAATACTGGAATGCTTTATTTAAATGGAAATTTTGCATCATTTGAATGTATTTATTTACCTATAGCCTTTTAATGAAGTATTTATTATGTAGAATTATTTTATTAAGCATTGAAGGTAAAGCAATTATTCAGCCATGACATATAGTACTAGAGGGTTTTTTTTCTCTTTTACTCAACTCTTTGATATTGCATAAGCTATTCACAAATATCAGTTGCTGTTGACATCCGCACCAGCAAATAAATTTAGCACAATGCACCAGAGACTGGAAAGTAAAGCTTTTAATTAATCTTTAGGGGATCTTCTAAGATCAGAAGTTTAAAAATATTAGAGGTGGGAGGTCCCTGATGAAGGTAATACATGCATTTTCTCTTGACTTTTTGATGTACCCACAGAGCAAGCATTACCTCTGATGTACCTGCACCAGGCAAAAGAATATCTATTAAAAATGTATTCATGGGATGTCAGTTCCAAGTAAAAATATACCCATACCCTTTAATTAATTAATTACTTTTTTGAGATGGATTCTTGCTCTTATCACCCAGGCTGGAGTGCAGTGGTGCTATCTCCACTCACTGCAACCTCTGTCTCCCCAGTTCAAGTGATTCTTCTGCTTCAGTATCCCAGGTAGCTGGAATTATGGGTGCCCACCACCATGCCCGGCTAATATTTGTATTTTTAGTAGAGATGGGGTTTTGCCATGTAGGACAGGCTGGTCTCGAACTCTGGACCTCAGGTGATCTTCCTGCCTTGGCTTCCCAAAGTGCTGGGATTACAGGCATGAGCCATCGAGCCGGCCTACTCACACACTTTAAATGGCATCTGCCCTGCTAAAACCAGTGAGGAACATCAATAAATGTGATAAGATGATTAGTTGAAAATTGAAAAGCCCTGGTTCCAGCAAAGTTGTGAGAAGCTGTGATTTCCTCCCTCTTTCTTTTTGAATTCTCTTCACTCGGGGAATTCTCCTGCCCTGTGTTAGGAAACAGAAGCTCTTCTGCTGTCCCCTCATTTTCCAGAGTATGAGGGGCCCTGTTCATGCAGGCAGCCCCTCCCAACCTCACATACCCCACACCTGGATCTAAGCTCACCCACTGGGACTTCCAGCCCTTGCTCTCCACATTCCAACGTGATAAGAATTTCCAAGTTCCAGACACAGTACCAAGGGCATCCCATTTAATCTCCAAGACCATCCTTTGCAGCAGGTATTATCATCCCTACTGTGCACCTACAGAAGCTAAGGTGAGAAAGGCCAATGACCTGGCCAAGGAATGCACACACGGGAGAGGCCAATCCTCTCCTTTCCTCTTTTCTTAAGGGAGGTTTCCTAGAAATAACCACTGCTTGGGTTTGCGTGTTTGTTTCCAGAATCCTTTGTTGCTTAGACCTAGCCTGTGACCAGTCCCTGTCCGTTCTTCCTTTGGACTATCTGGTCCCATAGACAGTGAACCTCACTTCTGCATTGTTTCCTCCACCCTCATTACCATTATCTTAGTCCATTTTGTGTTGCTATAACAAACCATCCCAGACTGGCTAATTCATAAAGAACACAAATTTATGTACTCACAGTTCTGGAGGATGGGATAAATCCAAGATCAGGGTGTTGTTATCTGGTGAGGACCATTTTGCTGTGTCCTCACATAGTAGAAGGTGGAAGGGTAAGAAGGGATGAATGTTGTGTCCTCACATGGCAGAAGAGTGAGAGACTGAGCCCACTCCTGCAAGCTCTTTTTACAGTCGCATTGATCCAGCCATGAGGGAGGAGCCCTCACAACCTCCATTAGGCCCCACCTCCTGACATGATTGGATTGGGGATTAAGTTTCCAACACGTAAACTTTGGGGAACACATTCAGACCATATCAGCCACCCACTCGAGGCCATTCTCCAAGCTCCTCTCAGGCCCATCATTCTCAAACACATCACCGTGCTGGCTCTCAGGCTGGGGGTCAGCAGGATCAGGGACATCTACCGAGAGCCAGTGATGGATGGACAGGCATCTGGGACGCTGGAGGGAGGAGATCTCCATGACTATGGAGGAGGAAGGGGCTTCTTCTCCTGGGTCTGGCTTGCTTCTGTCTTCTCCTGCCTCCAGCTGCATGGCTCTTACCATGCCCCCTGCCGTGTGCCCAGGTTCACGACCCAACCCTGCCTCTTGGCCACCCAAGGTGACCACCTCACCACAATGTTCCTAATGCGGACCTGGCATGGTTCAGTCTGCACTACCCTTCTGGAGAGCACCCCCCTGACACCTCGCAGCCCTTTACGCACTCTCCCACCAGCCTGCAGAATGGAAGAAGACTGCAGAATACGGGAGGAGACTATTCCTCCCCTCCTCTGCTCTCTCTCCATCTCCTTTTCTCATCCCTCCCACTTTTCTTCATTTTCCTGAGATTATCAGCTGGACCAGGAACAAAGCAGCTCTGGCACCTGTTGCTCTGCTAGGCCAGCACCTCCACCCCATTCTTTAGCACACACATCCACACCTCCACTTGCCTGGGCCCCTTTCCCACATTATCTGGATTTCTCTACCTGGCTGTGTAATTCAGGGTCCAACACAGTAATTTGAATGTGGGATGTTTAATATAAAGATTAATTGTAACAGGGAAGTAATGAGAAAATGTAAAGAAAACTCTGAAGGCGACCCTTAGGCTGATGGAGAGCACCTGGGGAAGGATGAGCTTAAAGAAGGCCCCTCTTCAAGGCTGGGGTTCTGACTGCATCAGAGAAGGTGTGGTTATAGCCCACTGGGTGACAGAAAGGTTCCCTGGATTGCCCATGGTTGCTGGGCAAGGAGAAAACAATGGTCTTGGGTAGAGGCTAAGGCCCTCTGTCCCTTTCCCTCTGTTTTCCTATATGCCTGGAATAATGTCTTATTCTCCACAGACCTCCATTCTGCAGGCTGGTGGGAGAGTGCATAGAGGGCTGTGGGGTGTCAGGGGGTTGCTCTCCAGAAGGCTAGTGGAGACTGGACCATGCCAGGTCTGCATTAGGAACATTGCGGTGAGGTGGTCACCTTGGGTGGCCAAGAGGCAGGGTTGCGTCATGAACCTGGGCACACAACGGAGGGCATGGTAAGAGCCATGCAGCTGGAGGCAGGAGAAGACAGCAGCAAGCCAGACCCAGGAGAAGCCCCTTCCTCCTGCATAGACCCAGAGCACTCTGCTGACAAAGCTAAATATTGTGTTTGGTGCAAAGGAGAAACGACCGAACTCCCTTGTCACAGAGCGGGTACAGAGGGATAGATTTGGGGCTGAGAAGCAATGGATTGCTAGCCAGACACTGGCCTTTCCCTGGTCCCCCAGTCCGGCTCACCCCACCTCCTGGATTCTGTTTCCCAGCACATGCTTTCTGACCTGTCAGTCTGGCTGTTTCAGCGGCTCCCTCCTGTCTCTGCTCATTCTATTAAGGAATTAAATTCTATTCATTTCCACTAAGGAAGGCATTCTTCCTTCTCTTTTCTTGGTCAAACACTACCCATTCTGCAGGCCCAGGGGAAGGCCCAGGCAGGCATCTGTGAACCGCCTCCTATTCAGTCTTCTGTTGTGGTTCAGCCAGCTCTGTGACAGTGAATTCCTGTCACTTCATGAGTATCCCCTTAATTAGATTGTAGCTTCCTTGAGAACAAGGACTGTGTCCCTTTCCCTGTTTTCCTATATGCCTGGAATAATGCCTTATTCTCCATAGACCTCCAGTTGATATTACGATATGATTGATTGGTGGTGTGTGAATTTCAGGGTTAGGGGAGCTAGTTGGGGATATGGAGATATATAAAAAATTCAGTGGCTACTCCTTTCTCCACGTATGCCCTAGACCCAGTTTGAGTGCTCACTGGGGACTGAGAGCCTCCCTGACACTGAGGACTGTCTGTTTCCCTTCTGGTGCTGTGAAACAGTGTGATTGCAACAGCACCAATTAAATAGTGTGTAGTTTCCTCTTGTAACCTGTGTACTGGTGGAGACGTGAAAATGTTGGGAGCAAATGAAAATGATTTTGACTGCTCTAACCTGAGTCTGGTTGGGGAAAAATATCTTCCTCCCTCCATCACTTTTAAAAAGCAGAGTTCCTTTCATAATAGAGACATTTCTTGCCATGAAATACTAGAGATCATAAGGAAGTAGAGAAAGAAAATGACCCGAGTGCTTTATAAGAACAGTTTATTGGATCAATGCCTCTTTGTCTTATTAATCTGTGTTTTCCCAAATGGCCTGTAAGTGATTCTTGAATCACTGTGATCTCAGTCTCAATAGCCAGAAGTAGGGATATATTAAAAGCTTTGGCCTGGGCAATGAGTCACTTGTTTATCAAACAAGGCTCCTCTACTCTTTCTGCTGGCATTTCTGACTGTCTCTTATAAGTTATCAATTTCCTTTTTTTATCTGAGTGAGATCTTCTCTGACTATGTCCTACCATTAGACTGAGCTGATGTTCTGCTTTTATATTTCCAGAGCATTAAAGGGTAGCGGGGAGAGTATGTATCTTGTATTGTAATTGCTGGTTCACTCTTTGTCATTCTGGATTGATTCTTTTTAACTATGTATCCTCAGGATTTAAACCAGTGCCTTACACATAGTAAAGTCTCAATAAATATTGTTTGAATAAATGGATGGTTGGATGATGAAATGGTCATGGTTCTTTTAAACATCAATAACCCAACTGTCTTAGTCTGTGTAGGCTGCTATAACAAAATTCCATAGACTGGGTGGCTTATAAACAATAGAAATTTATTTCTCACAGTTCTGGAGGCTTGGGAGTCCAAGGTCAAAGTGCCAGTAGATTTGGTGTCTAGGGAATGCCATCTCCTCGGCTCATAGATGACCTTCTTCTCCACCATACCCTCATGTGGTGGGAGAGGCAAGGAACTCTCTGGAGCCTCTTTTATAAGGACATGAATCACATTTCTGAGGGCTCCAACCTCATGACCTAATCGCCTCTCAAAAGGCCTTCTAACACCATTACCGTGGGTGTTAGGATTTCAACATACGAATTTGGGGAGGAATAGACATTCAGTCCATTGTAGCAATTTAACCGGTTTTAAGCATAAGAGAAAATATATTGGCTCATGTAATTGGGGGGACATTCTAAGAGTACTTCTAGCTCAGGCATGACTTTATGCAGGAATTCAAATTCTGTCACTGGGACTTGATCTTTCTCTCTTTCAGTGTGTCTTGGTTCTTCTGTCACCTAGATTTGTGTCATTCTCTTGAAAGCTCTCTCCATATGGAATAATAAGAAGAAAGCCACAGAAGTTCCTATGCCAGTGTTCTTCAATGTGAGTGCTAGTGACAATGTGGAATGGATACTTCTTTGTTATGTGGGACTGTCCCATACCTTGCAGGATATTTAGCATCCCTGGCTTGAGGTATCAAATGCCAGCAGTGCCTCCATACATTGTGACCACTAAATATGCCCCCCATGTTTCCAAATGCCCCTTAGCGGGGCAGTATGGCCTCTAATTGAGAGCCATACTCTAGGCTGACTTTGTACCCACAGTCATGATCCCAGAGAAGATGGCCTGACTGTCTGTCACCTAGTATCCATATCAGTTCCTAAAAAGGATTCTGATGAGCTCTGCTTAGCTTATGTTTCCACCCCTGGGCCGATCACAGTCTTTAGTGTGTTTAGGGCTGTGGCAGAGTCTGATTGGTCAATGTATAGTTATTGCTGCTGAGCAAATTACTTCAAAACTTAGAAACTTAAAATATGTATTACCACCAGGTGTGGTAGCTCACACCTGTAATCCCAGCACTTTGGGAGGCTGAGGCAGGTGAATCTTGAGGTCAGGAGTTCAAGACCAGCCTGGCCAAGATGGCGAAACCCCGTCTCTACTAAAAATACAAAAATTAGCTGGGTATGTTGGCATGCGCCTGTAATTCTAGCTTCTAGGGAGCCTGAGGCAGGAGAATCGCTTAAACCCGGGAGGCAGAGGTTGCAGTGAGCTGAGATTGCTCCACTGCACTCCAGTCTGGGCGACAGAGTGAGACTCCATCTCAAAAAAAAAAAAAAAAAAAAAAAAAAAATATATATATATATATATATATATATATGTATTGCCTAAACCAATTTCTTTGGTCAGGAATCTGTGAGCAGCTTAGTTGGGTGGTTCTGGCTCAGGGCCTGTCACAAGGCTGCAGTCAAGCTGTTGGCCAGGTCTTCTTCTCAAGGCTCAATGGGGGCTGGAGGATCTAGTCCACACTCACCCATATGGCTGCTTTCAGGCCTCACTTTCTCACTGACTGTTGGGCACCTTGCCATGTGGCCTCTTCATAGGCTGCCTGAGTGTCCTTTTTAAATGGCAAGTGGCTTTTTCCAGAATGGCATATCCAAGAAAGAGAGAGAAAAGAAGAGACAAGGAGAACCCACTGTAGAGGCTTCAGTCTTGTAAAACCTAACCTTGGAAGTGACACATACCATCCTTCCTGCCATGATTGGTCACATTAGACCAGCTGTGGCCCGCTGCAGGCAAGGGCTCCATGAGGGTATGAACACGAGGAGGTGCAACCGCTGTGGGGCGCCCTCAGAAGCTGCCTCCCTTAGACAACAGGGACACAGTCTGTGCTCACTGCTGCACATAGAGGGTAAAGTCCCAGGAACAATAGCTCCAGGAAATCACAGAGGGTGTGTGGGCGGGGGGCATTTCCCAAAAAGGTCATGCCATGCAAACCAAAAGTACACATCTGCCACAAATAAATACTGCAATCTACTTCCTCATCAACTGACTCAAGGAGGGCTGCGTAGGGTAAGTTCTAATAAAAATAGTGCTGCGAATTATTTCTGTCTATCTGTAGATCATCATTTGTCCCTTAAGGATCTTTTTCTACTGCCAACTGACATTCCTATTCAGCGCTTATTGTGCAAAAAGCTTTCACAAGCAATTCGACTCTGGGCTTATAGATAGGTTTTGGAAATCTTGGGAGTAGATCAATATTTGAGTGTTTGTCTCATATAAATTTATTCTGACAGCTGCTTACTTCCTTTCCAAAATTCTCTTTTCTTTGGTGCTCTTTTGATTTTTTGAATTTATAACGGGGAGAGAGCATCGCTGTGTCCCAGTATGTTTCCACCGGAGAGAAGCAGAGACAGCGTGCAGGATGGCAGGAGCAGCTGAGCTCTCCACCAGACGAGACATGGCTGCTCAGAAGGAGGCGTCTCGCTTGGTTCTGTGCATTTGGAGAGCTTTTCTGTAGTTGGTTTTCCCAGAGTCTGTGTTTCCTCATTTGGGATGAATGGCATGCAGAGGCAAGGTGACTTTTTATGGCTTTGGTCTTTCATGGAAGTACAGCCGGCTGCTGAGCCATCCTGACACTCTGCTGCCCTCAGGAAGGAGAAGCCGCTGTTTGTCTTTCCACCCACCCTGCCGCGCGAAGCCCGCCGGGCACTGTATAGCCAATGCCCAAGACAGGTGATGAAAGGTTTGGCTTCATGGGAGCCTTCTCTCAGAGCTTTTGGAAAGTCACACAGGAGACAGATCACAAAGAAGTCTTGCTAGGGTTTAATCACACAAATGAGGGAACCATGTTTCATGCCTCCTTCAACCAATGAAAACAAAAATGCTAAGTGTGAGACCTTCTGTTATCTAATCCTCCCCTCCCACCCTCCCTCCTTCTTTCCCTCCCTCCCTCCCTCTCTCCCTCCGTCTTTCCCTCCCTCTCTCCTTTCCTCCCTTCCTTCCCTCCTTCCCTCCCTCCTTCCTTCCCTCCTTTTTTCTTTCTCACTCTGTCACCCAGGCTGTAGTACAGTGGCTCAATCACAGCTCACTGCAGCCTCCACCTCCCAGGCTTCAGTGATCCTCCTATCTCAGCCTCCCGAGTAGCTGAAACCACAGGCATACGCCATCGCACCCAGCTAATCTTTTGTATTTGTGGTAATGATGGGGTTTCACTATGTTTCCCAAGCTGGTCTTCACTCCTAAGTGCAAGTGATCTGCCTACCTCGGCCTCCCAAACTGCTGGGATTACAGGTGTAAGCTACCACATCCAGCCATGAAGCCTGATTTCTTACATAAATCCTTTGTGTCAAACTGGGCACCCATTGCCAGTGAATATTTTGTGCAATGTGGGAGAAGGTCTCTCCCTCAGTAGGTCACAAAATTGAGACCAAACTTTGCCAGTCTCTGGGTAGAGGTTCCCAGGAATGAAGTGTGTGGTGCAGTGTAGCAAAGACATGCAGTTCTATGCATTGGATGTTGCAACTGGTTTTCAGAAAAGATTAGACATTTGAAAATGCCATCCTCTTATATTTACTCTGTTCCTGACATTTCCCACCTTGAGCCTTCCAGGTAGCTGAATACAGGAGAATAGAAAAGGTGAAGAAAACCACCAGCATGTGTAAATATGCTCACCTTTCCTCCTGCCTGTTCCGATAACAGACCAAAAAGGAGGGAAAGGAAGAGGCCATGAAGATTAATTTGGTTGTTTTAGCTGCTATTCATGAGGCCTGATGTTTCTATTTTCTATTTGTAATATTCCAGAATATTGGGGCAAAAGCTTATCCGTGACTGGATGGATCCATAGAATGTGGGATCATTCCTGGAAGTTCTGGGAGAGGTGGGTTAGGGTTGGGATGTCTCCGGAAGGGTGGGTAGGATATGGTGTGTGTCCCTGCTTTCCCCCCATACGTAGGCTCTGGCTTTTCATAGAGGCTCTGGAGTGAGCAACTGGCAGGGCTTGAAAAAAGTCAGAGTCTCAAGCCTTGTTCTCAGATAGGCCTGACTTCAAATTCTACTAGCTGTGTGAGCTTGGACAGGTTACTTAACCTCTCTGGACTTCTGTTTTCTTATCTGAACAATGGAGATAATCACTGATATAGTTTGACTCTGTTCCCACCCAAATCTCATCTTGGATCAGAATCCCCATGTTTGGAGGGAGGGGCCTGTTGGGAGGTGACTGGGCCACGGGAGCAGCTTCCCCCTGCAGTTCTTGTGATAGGGAGGGAGTTCTCACAAGGTCTGATGGTTTAAAAGTGCCAGTTTCCCTTATGCTGTTTCTCCTGCTGCCATGTAAGGCGTGCCTTGCTTCCCCTTCACCTTCTGTATGATTTTAAGTTTCCTGAGGCCTCCCCAACCATGTGGAACTGTAAGTCAATTAAACCTCTTTGGTTTATAAATCACTCAGTCTCAGGTAGGATCTGTATAGCACTGTGAGAATGAACTAATAAACTCATAGTACCTCCTTAACCCATAGGGCTGGAGTGAGGATTGAATCGGGTAGTGCAGTGAATGGTGGACCTTGGGGAGGGTCTGGTTCTCTTGTTCTAGCGCCCAGGGTGGGCCGGCCTCACAGTGCGGTCCCAGGAGCTCCTGGGTCCAGAATGGCAGAACTGGTGTGGCCTCACTGCTCACACTTTTTTTTTTTTTTTTTTTTGAGATGGAGTCTCACTCTGTGGAGTGCAGTGGCGTGATCTTGGCTCACTGCAACCTCCACCACTCTGGTTCAAATGATTTTCCTGACTCATCCTCCCAAGTAGCTAGGATTACAGGTGCCTGCCACCATGCCCAGCTAATTTTTGTGTTTTTAGTAGAGACAGGGTTTCACCATGTTGGCCAGGCTGGCCTCGAACTCCTGACCTCAGTTGATCCACCCACCTCGGCCTCCCAAAGTGTTGGGATTACAGTCATGAGCCACCGTGCCCAGCCCCTCCTTGGCTCTTAAGGGTCAAAATCCAGTGTTGTGGTTGCTGTTGTTTTTTAATCAGTCTTCATTATTTTCCTTTTGATGGAGGGAGGCTGTGATGTCCCAAATGCTTTATCTTGGGCTGTAGGATCAGCATAGCCCTTGGAATTACCTGCCACCTACAGTGTCACTGGAAGAAGCAGCACTCTGCCACACATTCTTTTTTTGAGGTTTTGCCTCAGTAAATCCTTACGAGGCTCAGGCAGACAATTTATCCTATCATTTGACCAGGGTTTTTTGTTAACAGAAGAAAGGTAGTAATTGTGGAATGCAGCCTGCAGGGAGTAAACAAAATACTTCCCTGACTAATAAGTCTTTCATTCATTTTCTCAATCTCCTGCTGGGTTTTTTTCTTTTTGAAAATGGAAAAATCGTTTTGTTGTTTTTTTCCCCTCATTGAAAGACCTTAATGGAAGAAATATTCTAGGATATTTAGTCCTCTGCCTTCTTTCTCCTCCCTGAAGCTCTGTTTCAATCATATCAAACTGGCTGCAGCCCGGGCTTCAAAACCCAGCTGGGAATAAAACAGGATGGAGTGAAGCACCACCCTGCCATTTTGCTACCTGGGGCTGCGCACAGTGGGGCAGGCTTTGTCCTAGACTCCAGAACAGTGGCGCTGAGTGTTCTATGTCCAGAGCTTTATGCAAATGCCTACACGCTTCTGTCTGCTTCCCACCCTGGTCCATAAAACTGGAGCACCAGTGCCTGAAGGCTGCGCTAATCAGGAGTGGGGGCCTAGAAAACAAGCTCTGCCCACCCCCTGCCTACAGGAGCTCTCAGTCTGGTCTGCAGAGGAGGTACAGGCATTAGACGGGAGGCCACGGGGACCACATTACTAACAGCTGTGATGAGTGAGGCTTGGGGAAAGTAGGGGAGCTTTGAGTGATGGGATCGGGATCTGCTCTGCCCTGGATACTCAAGGTCAAGGCAAATCACTTGAAAAAGGCATGGCTTGGAGCTCTGTATTCACAGTTGTATTTGAGACTGAACTAAGGGAAGAAGAAAAGTGAAGGGTGGAGAAGGGAAGGAGTTAGAAGAACAAAGTAGGCAGCAGCCCTATTTGCAAGCCGCCTGCCTCTCAGTGAGTGCTTTTATTACAGGAGCCCCAGCTCTTTCTTTCCCTGAGGTTTCTGCAGACACTGACAGGAACGATGAAGAGGTTGGAAGCACAGGGCTGTAGGACAGACCCATCTTCAGCCTCTGGAAGAGGGGCCTTTGAAATTCAGCTCAGTCCTCGGGTCCCTGCTAAGGCGAGCGCCGTAGCCCCACAGCCTGAGCACAGCCTTTCTACTCATACTGGGGACTAACTCGATGACATCCCACTCACCTTTGGGTTTGCTCGCATTTGCTGCCAGGACCAAGGCATAGCCATTGTCTTGGTCTTTCAGCTTCTGAACATTTTCCTCTACTTCCTCTGTCAGACAGTATCTAAATGACACCAGTAAATGAAATTGAAGCAGTTAGATCTGTGGCCCCGTTTAGGGTTTGGCAATGAGTGATAGTGAAGGTGCCTTCCCTGGCCCCTCCCGGATGTTCAATTCACTCCTGCGTCAGTGAGCTCACCCCTCGCGACTGCCACATTAGCAACCTCACTCTAATAACTTTCCTGGCAAAGGCAGAAGTGACAGCCCAGCCTGAATCATTGCATCACTCCCCAACCCTTTTGCAGCATAGACCGCCTCCCACGGTTTACCACGACATCTGAAAACACTCGTGGAGCTGAGCCTGGCATTGCCGCTGGCAAGGATCTGGCCCCTGCTGCCTTTCCGGCACCTGCTCCACCACACCTTCACTTAGCCCATGTTCTAGGAAAACTGTACCCACTTTTTCCTGAACATTCTCTGCCTCTTCCCACTTCTCTGCTTTTTCTTAAAAAGTTCTACAGTAATACCCTCCACATCTCTACCTGCTGAAATCCCATCGTCCTCCAGGACACAATGCAAACGTGGTTTTCTTGATGAAGCCCTCCGTGATTTCTGTAGCCAAACGTGATTCTGGACTTCTTATGACTTTCTGAGCTTGTGTCCCCTTGTTCATTCCTGACCATGGTTCACACCCTGAGCCCTCATCTTTAATGTGAGTCATCAACTTTCTGGACCAACTTTTTAACAACAAATATGCATTGAAGGCTTACAGTGATCCCACTACATTGCAGATACTGGCAATGGAAAGAGGAATAAGAGACTGAACGTGTCTTTGAGGACATAAAAAATCCAGTGGACAGACAGGCAGATAAACAGCTGATGACAATAAAATGTGCTAAGACACAGGAACAGGATTCTGGGAGTACACATAGATGAACAAGGGCCCAAAGCTACCGAAATTCCTGATGTGTGCGAGGAATAGTTGCTAGTCTCCAGGTGGCTGGAGGAAGGACTTGTGTAGGGGTGCATTGGGAAGTGAAGCTGGAAAACCACAAACCCAGATTGTAAGGGAATTTGTGGGTGAAGCCTTTTTTTGCGGGCAATAAGAAAGCATCAGAAATCATGGAGCAGGGGAGTGATGAGTCAGAGCCGTGCTTCACAAAGTCTCCTTTGATCTGAGCGGGTTCTACTCCTGGCCCAATTGCAGCTGTTAGTTTTGGGCACCGGGCAACCGCAGGGTGCCTGGCTCTTCGCTGGCAGCAGTGGGGTTCTGCCACATCAGCTATCAGTAGGGAGTTCCTGTCTCATTGCTTACACATGCATTCCAAAAGCCAAGTGCAGGAAGTGAGTGTGTGGGTTAGGAGTGTGTCCAGGCAGAGATGCTGGCCCCAGCAGGGCCTATAATCATAGTGGGGTCCACATATGGCCTGTTAAATCCTGCCTACTCCTCAGTAGGCATTGAGAAGTGAATGGACCCCATGGCGTGAGGTGGGAAGAACCAGAATATGGCTATGAACTGTGAATACTAGGACTGCCTTGCCTAGGGTGACTGAGGAGCTACTCAGGGCCAGGTAGTAGCCTAGGTCCATGGGGTGGACCCACACTGGAAGGGTGAAGCATGCTCTAGCATGAGCTATGTAAGCCTGTAGGTCTTGCCGTGTTGACTAGCACCTGGATGTGGTTGGCAGCAAAGAAAATGCCCAAGGGCAGCTGGAGCTTGCAGGAGCCCAGAAGTATATATGGGTCACTGGATCCTCATAGGGAAGGGGGTACAGCTGAATTCCACCCCGTGTGGTCGAGGATGCTGATTTATTTCCTGTTGCTGTCAAATCAGGCTCGGGTGCTAGAGGGGGGCAGCCATGGCTGTGGGTGGCTGGAGAAGGCAGAGGCCGGGGAAATGAGGAGGGCTGACAGTCGTCCTGGTATCGTGTAGACTTTCTTAAATTAGCTGTGCAGAGAGGAAGCAGGAAAGAAGAGCCAGAAAGTCAGCAGCCAGACTTTTCCATACCATCTGGGATGGGAAGCAGAAAGCTGCCAAGAAAAGCCATGTGCTGGAGCTAATTGGTAGGACTTGGAAGCAGAAGTAACATAGCACCCTACTAAATCAAGAGACTTTTTTCTTTTCTTTTTGTTCCTCCTCTCTTTTCTGCTTTTTCTTTTCTCTTTCCTTTCCTTTCCCTTCCCTTCCCTTTCCTTTCCTTACTTCCCTTTTCCTTTCATTCTCTTCTTAGACATATAAATCTGTAGAGCCTCAAAGAAATGCTGCTGCTAAGACATTACAGATCTAAACATTTGGGATAATAATGTAAACCAGCGAGCCAAGATTAAGCTGAGTCACATTTGATAGTTTCATGTAAGGAGATGCTAACTTTGAGTGCTGGAGTTTAATTTTTAAAAATCTTGCTACAAATTGGATTCCTAATTTGTAATTCTATTTTAAGGGATATTATCTTTAAGAGAAAATCATCGCAATTGGATCATTGCATGCCTTAAATTCTTAATTTTAAAAAAAATTACTCACGATGAGGAATAGTTAACTGTGAGGTCTATGCCACTGTATTGGGTACAACCAGCCACCTGGTGTAGGGAACACTCCATGTCTTAAAGGGATTAAAGAGTTTTTAGAGAGGTACATTCTTTTTAATCTTATTCAGATACCTCAAAGGTCTCATAGAGAATTTGTACTTCTCAGGGGCGAAATTTTTCTTTTTTGCTAATCTATCCCCAAGCAGATGAAGGGACCGGGGCTTTAAGGAGTGTAACTAAGCTGACAGCTAATGGTTTGCAAAACCAGCATCTAACGAAGATTTCTCCTCCCCTTCTTATTTCCTTCCCCCTCCCTCCATTCTTCTTTCTTTCCATCCATTTACTCTTTGCTTATGACTCTAGTTCTTTTTATTTTTTTTCCCTAAAGAATATCAATATAGGACAGAACTGCTCTCCAAATCTCCCTATTATGTTTCTGTTTCTCTAGAGATAGAGGACAGGCATCATTCATTGCAGAATAAAACTTCAATAAACCTTTCTGTTATGAAACATGTATATCCCAGACCATCTTCTGGAATAGAGTGGTTTAAAACAACAATATATACATTTTGTGTAACTGAAATGTCTTCATCGAGGGCAGAGTTGCAAGTCTCGCACGACTTTTTTTCTGGAAACAACTGTTTTTTCTTCTTCTATGGGAGCCTCAGAAAATACCTGCCTGGACTCAAAGTTGCAAAGACATGATTCTCTGGGAGCCAAGTTGGCCTCTTCACTGTGACCATAGAGAATGTCCGGTGGAGACCTTGAGGGAGGCTTGACCCCTGGACTCCAGGAGTAGCCAAACCTCCTGTTATCCCCAAGCTTTCATCAAAACTTCATTAATCATTACAATCTATAATTAGAACTAACAAGTAGTGCAGGGTTCAAGCTTGGGCAGAGAGCCAGATGGCTGATGAGGTGACCCTCACAGTGAGGACAACATTCCTGGGGGAGTCCCAGGAGTGCAGGGCTTGGACCACTGTTTTCAGAGCATTATTGAGCGTATGAGCCTTAAAGGGTAGAGGAGTCTGGGACACCCGAGTGTCAGGCAGATCCATGGAAGCACTCTTCAATCTTCCAAGTGCTTGCAGTCCCACCCTAGAGTCACTGGCTGAGATCCTTGGCGAACGGAGACAGGATGTCAGCCTGCCTCCTGCCGTCAGAAAAGAGGCCAGCAGCAGGTGTGAAGTCAGCTTCGCGGAGGTGGGTGGACCAGAGTTGTGACTTGAACAAAGCATATCCTTCCCATCATCCACTCCTCTGCACCCTGTTACTTACAGTTTGCTCTCCTACCAACACTCGATGTTGCACTCTTCTGTTTAGGCTCGGATTTCTCTCTCCCCAGCCAGGCTGAACCTCCACAAAAGCATCCTTCTTCTACCCAGGTTTCCATACATTCCTGCAGAAGAGTAGCCCAGTGCCCAAAGTCCTGCAATTTTCTACAAGCCTGTTTGAGGTACAGCAGAACCATGGCTTAGAAAATCAGAGAATGCCCAGTTGCTCAGCCCAGAATAGGCCACTCCACACCAAGTCTAACCCCCTGAAGATCCACCTGTCCCTCATTTTTCTAAAAGATGGACAGGTGAAGAATCTGAAGGGGGAGAAGACAATTCCCAAGAGTGCAAAAAGTCCCCCCCGCAGGCAGAAACTCCCCCTTTTTAAAAAGTCACACAAATAGGGGGAAAAAACCCACTGAATTTCAGTTCAGCAGTTCTGGAATCAGAAAAATTTGGATTTGAATCACTCCCTGGCTGTATGACCTTGGGAAAGGTGTTTTACTTATGTGATTTTCAGAACAACTGGAGAAAGAGGTGTTTTCATTTCCATTCAAAAAATAAGGAAAATGAGGCTGGGTGCAGTGGCTCACACCTGTAATCCCAACATTTTGGTAGGCAGAGGTGGGAGGATCGCTTGAGCTGAAGAGTTTGAGACCAGCTTGGGCAGCATGGCATAACCTCTACAAAAAACAAAAACAAAAAATTAGCTGAGTGTGGTGGTGCATGCCTGTGGTCCCAGCTACTTGGGGAGGCTGAGGTGGGAGAATCACGTGAGCCTGAGAGGTCACAGCTGCAGTGACCCATGATTACACCACTGCACTCCAGCCTAGATGACAGAATGAGACCTTGTCAAAAAAAAAAAAAAAAGGAAAATGAAACATGAGCTTTGGGAGTAAAACGTGTGGCATGGCACATGTCCACTGCAGTATGTGGAACGTGCTCAGTGTACAGAAGGTACTTGCTGTTGTTAGGGTTTATTTCCTTGGATTAATGATGATGATGATGTAATGAAATCTCATGTTTCTATAGCTCTTCAAAATTTACAAAGGACTTTTAATTATCCTCAAGAGAGTGGTATCCATTTAAAGAGTTCATCCTGGAGAAACAGGCTTTGGCTTCCTTACAGACAATTGATTTTTTTTATTTCAAGAAAGATAAGTCCTTTCTGACTCCTTACTCACATGGATGCTCTTGTTGTGTGCCACTGAAAAGAGGTATGATCTTCGTACAAAGCCCTGGGAGAGCACAGTTATCTCCTTTTGATCCCAATGCCCCCACCTGACCCAGACCAGAGATTCCAAGAGAGACAGTGGTATGGAGACCCTGCTGGGACATGCTGTGTGGAGACAAGGAGGGGCTGGATTTGTATCCCTCAAATGGAAGAGCTTTCCCATGAACCCCAGTTCCTTATTCCCAGACCCTAAACAGTTTATCATTTCTTTTGGTCTTCTGCAGTGGGTTGAATGGGGTCCTCTCCCCAACAAAAAGCACATCCACTAGGAATCTGACTGTAATTTTATTTGGAAAAAGGGTCTTTTCAGATGTAATTAAGAATCTCAAGATGGGATCATCCTGGATTATTCAGGTTGACTCTAAATCCAATGACGAGTATTTGTATAAGAGACAGAGGAAGAGAAGATATGGGCACACAGAGGAGAGGGCCATGTGAAGATGACGGCAGAGATTAGAGTGAGGCCGCCACAAGCCAAGGGATGCCTGGAGCCACCAGAACTAGAAGAGCCATTTTCAGAAAGAGAATGCGACCCTGCTGAAACTTTGATTTTTGGAGTTCTGGCTTCCAGAACTTCGAGAATAAATTTCTGTTGTTGTAACCACACAGTTTGTAGTAATTTGTTACAGCAGCCCTAGAAAACTAATATACTGTCTCTCTCTCTGACACACACACACACACACACACACACACACACACACACACACACCACACTTCCACCTTTAAAAAAAGGAAGAAGAAGAAAAAAAGTCAAGTGGGAGAAATATTTAAGTATTCATTTGCACAGAAAAGTAACGTCTCTCGTACTTGAGGGTGAGACTCCTGGAAGGAATTCCCCACCGCTTACTCTTTCTCTGCTCCCTCTAAAAGGTTGCAAAAAGGCTGATGGGTTTATTCAGTCATTTTAAGTGCTTCCCCCATTTGTATTCCCTTCAAACTCATCCATTTCTCTCAATCACAGACGGGACTTGCTGAGCAGAGCCTGACATTTCCCAGTTCTTGGGTCTGTGCCTGGAATCAACAGCCCTCATCAGGAAGGCGGAATGAATTCCAGGGATGTCAGCGCAGAAGCCCTTGGGCTACCTGGCTGTGGCTGCCCTTACCTCCCCTGAAGCCAGTGCAGGGTGATGCCAGGCTCCATGTGAACAGACGAGTGCTTACTGAGCAGGATCATGAATCCTGCCTAAGCAGCCCTGGAGCTTCAGCAGAGTCCACACCAGAGTGGTCCCCTTCTCTCAGGATGGCTAACTTTAAGAAAGGTTAGACGAATTTAGGGTGCAGCTTTGTGTCTGTTTGCTGGCCAAAACTGTAGTTTATGCAAAGCCCACAAGACTTCTGAAAGCTTTCGTATCTGTATATGGGTCCAAGGTTTCCATGATGGAGAATATGGCCCCAGTGTGGCTGACATCACTGATTCATCAAATGAGCTAGACTTGGTGCAGGGTAAGCAAAAATAAAAAATAAAAAACAGATGCTTCCTTGTCATCATTTCAACTCACCCACATATATATATCTCCAATTCACAGCTTTCCTAACCAGGTTTAGGTCTTAATAAGCAGTCTCATTTTTCTAGGGTTAAAAAGAGTCTAGATTAATCTGATATGAAAGCTCTCGGGTCTCCCATTTAAAGTTTCTTGCCCTCTGCCAGCATCAACCTGCATTAGTCTTGGAAACCTGCAGTGGGGGAGATAGCAGAGCTAGCTGCTTCTTCAGGATTGTCTTTCACCCTACACTCATCTCCCGCCCCCTAGACTGGCCTGGTCTCCACAGGGAGGTAGAAGAAGAGTGGAGAAACAAAGTATAGGAAGGGGAGATAGTACTCACATGCTAGCTCTGATTATGGTGTGTTCTGTGAAAATGTCCCTCTGGGGAACTCCCTTGGAGTCCCCTGCTCACTGCACAGCTCATGGGTACAGAGGTGCAGGTGATGCCCCCTGCATGGCTCATGGGTGCAGGTGACACCCACTGCACGGCTCATGAGTGCAGGGGTGCAGGTGATGCCTTCTGCATGGCTTATGGTTGCAATGGTACAGGTGATGGCCACTGCATGGCTCATGGGTACAATGGTACAGGTGGTGCCCACTGCATGGCTCATGGGTGCAATGGTGCAGGTGATGCCCTCTGCATGGCTCATGGGTGCAATGGTGCAGGTGATGGCCACTGCATGGCTTATGGGTGCAATGGTTCAAGTGATGCCCTCTGCATGGCTCACAGGTGCAATGGTGCAGGTGATGGCCACTGCATGGCTCATGGGTGCAATGGTACAGGTGATGCCCACTGCATGGCTCATGGGTGCAATGGTGCAGGTGATGCCCTCTGCATGGCTCATGGGTGCAATGGTGCAGGTGATGGCCACTGCATGGCTCACGGGTGCAATGGTGCAGGTGATGCCCACTGCATGGCTCTTCACAGGTGTGATGGTACAGGTGATGCCCTCTGCATGGCTCACAGGTGCGATGGTGCAGGTGATGCCCACTGCATGGCTCATGGGTGCGATGGTGCAGGTGATGGCCACTGCATGGCTTATGGGTGCGATGGTGCAGGTGGTGCCCTCTGCATGGCTCAGAGGTGCAATGGTGCAGGTGATGGCCACTGCATGGCTCATGGGTGCAATGGTGCAGGTGGTGCCCTCTGCATGGCTCAGAGGTGCAATGGTGCAGGTGATGGCCACTGCATGGCTCACGGGTGCAATGGTGCAGGTGGTGTCCTCTGCATGGCTCACGGGTACAATGGTGCAGGTGATGGCCACTACATGGCTCATGGGTGCAATGGTGCAGGTGATGGCCACTGCATAGCTCATGGGTGCAATGGTGCAGGTGATGCCCTCTGCATGGCTCAAAGGTGCAAGGGTGCAGGTGATGCCCACTGCATGGCTCATGGGTGCAGGGGTGCAGGTGATGGCCACTGCATGGCTCATGGGTGCAATGGTGCAGGTGGTGCTCTCTGCATGGCTCATGGGTGCCATGGTACGGTGATGCCCTCTGCATGGCTCAGAGGTACAAGGGTGTAGGTGATGCCCACTGCCTGGCTCACGGGTGCAGGGGTGCGGGTGACATCCACTGCATGGCCCACAGGTGCAGGGGTGCAAGTGATGCCCCCTGCATGGCTCATGGGTGCAGTCATGCAGGTGATGCCCCATGGGCCTGCCATTTTGATTGCTCCTCCCGGCCTCTGCTTTTGGAGACCCACCCTTCACAGTATCTTCATTTGTGGTCACTTCTGGCTGCAGGCGGACCTGTTGGGAGAGACCCTTTCAAGACAGCTCAAGCCTCATAACTTTCTGCAGCAACCACCCTGGTTCATGGGGAGCACGCACTCACTCCTCTGAACTCTGGGAAAGCAGGCTGCTCACACTTTGTTCTCCCACCCTACACCCAAGGGGGCCTTAGGTCAGACTATTGTTTTCAGGATGCTACAGACAGGCTGAGATCAGGCACCCTCTCTCTCTGGGTCCTCCAGATTCCAGGGGCCACATTACTTTCTGCAAGTACTTCCCGAAAAACCCCCTCACCTGGCATAGGAACCCTCGCCTTTTCCTAACAGGGATGAGGGAACACCCAGCCCTCCAGACCATGAGGAATCTGCCTTGCACCTGCTCACTGATCACTCTCACCCCAGGTGCAGAACCTGCAGGCAGCCCTGGGCTTGAGGTCACACACTTGTTTTAGGAGACCCATGGGCAGTCCTCTGGCCCTTTTGTTGAGTGCAGATGCATTTCCACCTCTGAATCTCCTTTGGGGCATCCGCGGAGGACTCACTGACTACACCATCAGAGCGCTCTCATTCACTCAGTTCTCCCTTTGGTCCTTCTACCTCCTTTTTAACCCTCATCGCCTGGCGTTCATGCATTCTCCTTCAGCTCACAAGCTCCCCCACGGAATAACTGATGAGCTCCATTCCTAAGGCTTTCTCAAGAAGCTACAAATTCTGCCAGTCAGTGTCACTAGTGTCTGTCCAGCTGGGCATGGTGACCCTCACCTGTAATCCCAGCTACTCAGGAGGCTGGGGCAGGAGGAATGTTTGAGCCTAAGAGTTCGAAACCAGCCTGAGCAACATGGCGAGACTGCATATTGTCTTGTCTGCCCTGGCTCCTGATGACTTCTCTGGAGAGAAGGCTGAGATGGGGTCAGAGAGAGGAATGAGGGCGAGGTGCCTGTGGGTACCTCCGTCTCCAGGAGGTCTGTTTCCACCTGCAATGCATGACTGTGGGTGCTTTTCAAATGCGTACAAGAAGACTTGGGGGCCACTCTGGGTGCTTCTCTGGCTGAACCCCCAGTCTAGTCTGCATGAGGGAAGGCATATTTCTCCTGATAACAATACTTTACTGGAATCTCTGCCAAACAGTGACCTGGGGCTATGATGCTACGTCTAGTCAGATTCCCCCTTCTGTATGAATGGTATCATGTTCCAGTCATTCCTTCTGGGGTCGCAACAGAGGAACATCTCTTTCGTTGTCCTGTTGGAGACAAGTGAAATGTCACCTGGGGAGGAGGGAGAAGGGAGAGGGCAGGAGTTTGAGGCAGAGGATGGAGCAGGAGCCCATTTTGGGAACCACACATGGTAATGCTTGGCTGGCTGTAGCATGCATGGCGGCATCCGGGAGAAGGGGCAATGGAGAAAGGTGAGGCTGGGCGAACAAGCAAGAAACCAATGACGTGGGGCCTTGGTGGTCACACCAGGGATTCTGAGGTTTGTTCTAAAGGCAATGGGAACTGCAGATATATTTGGGATTTTAAACAGGGATAACATGAGCTGATCTATGTTTCAGAACAAATACTCTGCCCATGAAGTATTGATGCCTCCCTGGAGGCAGGGAGGCCGAGTAGGAGGCTGCAGCAGAAGTCCAGGGAGCAGTCATGAGGTGTGTTATTTATCCTGATGTACTAATACAGCAGTAGATCAAGGTTTTCTTCTCTGACATTAAGGCCTCTCTTCTGCTGATTTTCTATATTAAAATTTGCCTGCTGGGTCATGGAGTCATGAGAGGACAGACAGGACATCTTACAACTTCTGTAGCTAAGCTCATCAGCCTCTCATTGTACTACTATGAAAACAGAATGTACATATTTTAATATGTATATGCACACAGACATATTTCTAGAGCTAATTCTTGAAGTATGCACTGGCTGACAAGCACAGGCTTCGAAGGACTTCATTGAGATTAAGAAAGTGGGATGCCCTGGAGAGAGAGCTGGGAGGTGGGCGCGGCAGGGTCATGACTTTGTTTAGCAGGAGGTAGGAGAGAAAGGAGTCTGGCTTGGAGAAATGGGTGGATGCTGGTGGCCTTCCCTGGGGTGGGAACACAGCATGGGCACATGATGTATGCAGAGGTGCACAGTATGATCTGGTTCCTATTAGGGTCCCCACCCTGCTAAGAATGGTCCTGGACCCCCACTTCACTGGACAGCGCTCCATCCCTCCCTCATCCTAATTTCACTAGGGAATAACACAGTTGTAGAATAATTCTCAGGAGTGGCTTGTCCCTCCTTCCTCAGCCAGGGCCCAATGGATACACCCACCTTGAGGCCCGATGGCCATAGTGTTGCAAGGGGACTCCCTATCTTGGGATGCTCTTTGGGTAAGGCAGCTCCTGCAAGTTGCGGCGTCTATACATGTTGGAATAAAATGTAACTTTCAGGTCTACATATTGGATGTTCCACCCTGATTTAGCTCCATTTGGTCTGCCATTTGGGGAAACTGTGTCCAATCAAAGGTCTAATTTTATCAGACGTACAAAGCTCTTATTTAGCTTTTTCTTTTTTTTTTAATTCATTACCTTTGCTTATTTAGCACACTCAAAGTTTAAAAACTAAATAGACTGAAGAAAAATCACCTATGGCAGGGGCTGGCTAAATATCAATCCTGTTTTCTCTTCCAGCAAACTGGGAGATTGCGTTTTTCAAATTCCATTGTACTTAGGTGGTGCCAGATGCCTGGGTTTGCACCACGGAATGTGGCTGGGAGAGATACAAGCTGTTTCTGGGCTTGGCATGAAAGCCTGTCCATCTTCCCTCTTCCCCTTCTGTGACAATGTGGATGCCCATGTGTTTAAGATGGTGACAGAGAGGCTGGGCACCATGGCTCACGGCTGTAATCCCAGCACTTTGGGAGGCTGAGGCAGGTGAAGTCACGAGGTCAGGAGTTCGAGACCAGCCTGACCAACAGAGACGAAACCCCATCTCTACTAAAAATACAAAAATTAGCTGGGCATGGTAGCACACACCTCTAATCCCAGCTACTCAGGAGGCTGAGGCAGGAGAATCACTTGAACCTGGGAGGCGGAGGTTGCAGTGAGATTGGGATCGTGCCACTGCACTCCAGCCGGAGCAACGAAGAGAGATTCTGTCTCAAAAAAAAAAAAAAGACAGTGGCAGCATAAGATGGAGCTTAGATTCCTGAGTCACCTCATGGAAGAGAGCTACCAAGCTGCTTTCCATGTGACTTAAGTAAGGAATAGCCTATATGGTACCAAGCCACTGAGATTTAGGGGTTGTTGTTGCAGTTATTTATCCTGACATACTAATACAGCAGTAGATCAAGGCTTTCTACTATGACAGTAAGGCCTCCCTTCTGCTGATTTTCTATATTAAAACTTGCCTGCTGGGTCATGGGATCATGAAAAGACAAGACAGGACATCATACAACTTCGATAGCTAAGCTCATCAGCCTCTCACTGTACTACTTTGAAAACAGAATGCAGATATTTTAATGTGTATATACACACAGACATATTTCTAAAGCTAATTTTTGATGTATGCACTGGCTGACAAGCACATGCTTCAAAGGAATTCAGAGAGACTAGACCACAGTCAAGAAAAATGGAGTTCAAAACATCTGCATGCTTCCAGACAGGGCATTTTTTTTTCAGAATTGGAAGTATAGTGATGACCCCTCATGGGGCATGCCCTCAAACCAACCCCCATCTCAGCACTTCTCTTTTGGAGGGAGCGACATTTGTTATACCTTAGATATTCACCCTGTCACCATCATCAAGGGTCAGCATGTAGGCAGTGAGGACTCAAAGGTTAGGATGACCAGAGACGAAAGTGAGGAATCAGAACCATCGTGTATGTAAACAGAAGACTGAAGTTACAATACCTGACTGTTTTGCTTTTCTCTAAGGGTGGGAAGTTACTTTTGTCTCCACTGAAGGTTTTTTTCATGATGTATCCTCAGCAGAATGAAGGGTGGGGAACCTGTTTCTATGAAGGGCTGCTGAAACCACAGGCAGGAAAAGAAGTCACCGCATAAGATTTTTTTTTTTTTTTGAGGCGGAGCCTCACTTGTCACCCAGGCTGGAGTGCAGTAGTGCCATCTCAGCTCACTGCAGCCTCCATCTCCTGGGTTCAAGTGATTCTCGTGCTTCAGCCCCTCAAGTAGCTGGGATTACAGGTGCACGCCACCATGCCCAGCTTACTTTTTTTTTTTGTATTTTTAGTGGAAATGGAGTTTTGCCGTGTTGGCTAGACTGGTCTCGAACTCCTGATCTCAAGTGATCCACCTGCCTCAGCCTCCCAAAGTGTTGAGATTCCAGGCGTGAGCTACAGTGCCCAGCCACAGTATATGATTTTTTTTTAAATATTCACATCCCAGTATAAATTATAAAAACTTATTATTTCTAGTTCATAGCCATGTAAAAGAAATAGACATGGACCTGTTGGTATAGAGGAAGGGAGGGGTAGCTGGCCAGGTCAAGACTGAGAGGGAAAAGAATTGATAAATGATGGCAAGAGAAGAGTCCCTCTCTCTGTCTCCCTCCCTCTTTCTCTCTCAGTTTCTTTGTTTCCATCTCTCTTCCTCTCTCTCTCTCCATGCACATACCGTAAAGCTATAACTCATATTTTAAAATGAGAAAATATTGTCTGGAATGTCTCTAAAATGCTTTACCTTCTCCCCAAGATCTGGAAACTGCAGGTGCTTTGGAAAATCTCCCTTTTTCTCATTTTCTGATAAAAAATTCAAGTTAAAAACACCCAGCTCCATGTTTTTAACCGACCCAAGTATCTATAAACGAGCTGTGGTACTCCTCATTTCTAAGTATAACGTCGTTCTCTCTTTTTGTGGTTTTAAAAAACTTTTCAGGCTAAAATCATAGATTTGAGATTTAAATTTTGCGTGTTGTTACTAGAAAAGCCTCTGAAACATGTGGATTTATGCTCTGTATGCCAGATGGGAGGCAGTCGGCGCCAGCGCTGACTCATGGTTTGGAAGCTACATATTTCCAGTTTGGGGTTGTGTTGTTTTGCTTTTGTTTTTAAACCCGGCATCTTTCAATAGAGCTTGGGAGAGGAATGAGCAGAAAAGGATTCCAATCCATTAACCATTTGGGTGATGTGGATCCCTGAATTTTCCAGCTCTGGACTGAATCTCCAAGTGATCGCCTCGTTCTTGCACTCAAAGCTTGTTGGACACAGACTGACCCTCAGTGGGGCACAGCCGTCTGGGTTTGTAGGGTATGTTCGCCGGCTTGCTGTTGCTCACTGTCCTTTTTAGGCAATGGCCCCTCTGCAGCTTGACAGCTTGTGATCACCTGCAGAGGATGGGAAGTGACAGCTGAGCCTTGCACTGAAGACATAAGCTTCCGTAAAAGGTTTAGGGAAGCCAGTTAAATGCCGCCTGAATTTAGATGACTTATGGATTCAAACCCTACTTTTGTTAGATGATTTGTGAGTTTAAACTGTCAAATTAATTCAGTCAAACATCTAGTAAAAATATTTAAAAATCAGCTACATGAGTCTGACATCACTGGAATGAGACCCTTTCCCATAATTTGATTTTCTTTTCTCCTTATGGTTGTCATTGGAGAAATTTTTGTCCCGCAGAGTGGGGAAGCTGGGGCCATGTGCCGTCCAACATAACAACTGAACTTAAACCAGAATCCCTCGCCAGCTTCAGTTTTAATATACTCAAAATATTATGCATTACATGGAAATAATACATACTTGGTATTTAGACACACAGTCTCACTCTGTAGCCCAGGCTGGAGAGTAGTGGTGCAATCAGAGCTCACTGCAGCTTCGAACTCTTGGACTCAAGTGGTTCTTCTGCCTCAGCCTCCCAAAGTGCTGTGATTATAGATGTGAGCCACCACACCCCACCACACGTGGCATATTTATACCTCTAAAATAGTAGAATAAACAAATATCCTTGTAAATAAGAAGTTGACTTCTTGAGTCAGTTTTATTATGAAAATGCATATTACAGACACATTTCCTATACCATCATTTAAAAGAACTGAATTTCAGCTGGGTGCGGTGGCCCACGCCTGTAATCCCAGCACTTTGGGAGGCAGAGGGGAGTGGTTCATGAGGTCAGGAGTTTGAGACCAGCCTGGTCAACATGGTGAAATCCTGTCTCTACTAAAAATATAAAAATTAGCCAGATGTGGTGGCCCTTGCCTGTAATCCCAGCTACTCAGGAGGCTGAGGCAAGAGAATCACTTGACCTGGGATGTGGAGGTTGCAGTGAGCCGAGATCCTGACACTGCACTCCAGCCTGGGTGACAGAGAGAGACCCTGTCTCAAAGAAAAAAAAAACCCAACAACTGAATATTCATAATTTTCCTGTTTGACACCCTATGACTAATATGACTTATAATAGGATGCAGGGTCAGGACAAAATGAAAAGCCAAAGAATCACACTCTGTAGCTGGTTTGTGTGTATTCTGGGAATTTACACTCTGCAAACCATGGTGCTCCTGTACCTGCAGTGTGTATCCATAGATCATGGTTTAAATTCTACACCGAATGAACTTATCAGCTGCCTTTTTTCATCACGTTCATTGCCTCTGACAGATCTATCCCCAGCTGATGTTGACTTCTCCTTACGGTGTGGGAAGATCATTAATCTTGTATTTTTCTCTTACTCTAAGGGCTTTTTTTCTTCTTTACTGAGGTTTTAAAACACATTGTGCCTGTTTCCGCAGGCCTTTGAGAGATCTGTCATGTGTCCTCTTTTAAGCAGGTCGTGTAAAAACCAATTACTTGAATATAGCTGGGGTCATGGGCAGTAATTCTGTTGTCAGGGTGGGAGCCTTGATTTTGTCATCCTTCTCAATGTCAAAATCAGAATGAGGGCACCACCAACAGAAGCATTTATTACTTAGCAACTGAGAGATGCTTTCAAGCCATTCGGGTTGGTGACCCTTCTCCAGGGCTGGCCGAGTATCTCCATCTTGCCTCCTGGGCTGCATTGATAAGGAGCTGGACATCTCACCAAATCCCCAGTGAGAACTGCCCATAGTGAGTGAGAATGCAATTCCTGAGGGCCTCAGTCACCAGCGTAGAGCCCTCTGTAGTTGAACTTCGCGATGGGCAAGTCTCTTTGCTGTGGAGAGAGAAAGGACTGTGTCTGCACAAGCAGAAGAGAGAAGTACAATAGAATTATCTAGTGGAGGCAGGTGTTTAGACAACTGTGAATACTTGCTGAATGAAAGGACAGGTGTGCAAAACTGGACAATACAACTTAGACTTAATAAGCCCTTCCTTCCCAGTGGCTGGTTATTTGTTTATTTCTTCCCCAATTATTGAGGGAATCATCCCAACCGCCCGTTTTATATAATTTCCATTTTCTGTAGCAAGAAGCTTATTGCTTTAGTATAATTATTTAAAAGTGATAAAGACATACCACTTATTGAATGTTTATACTGCTTTCACCCCACATTAAAGTTCTTTGTGGGATTAAAAGCAAATGATGACAGAGCTGCAGAAACCAAGGCTACGTGCTCGCCTCAGACTTAATCCTCCATCAAAACACAGCCCTTCCACGTTCCTATTACCTGGAGCCTGAGAACTGGGAAGTGACCCACTGGTGCTCACTCCATCATCTCCTTTAAGCTCTCATTCTGAGACCTACCAAACAGATTGCTTTACCATATTGACAAATCCGTGCTGAACACTCCTCTGTGCTCAGTCTTGAGTCTTTTTTTTTTTTTTTTTTTTGAGACGGAGTCTTGCTCTGTCACCCAGGCTGGAGTGTAGTGGTGCGATCTTGGCTCACTGCAGCCTCTGCTTCCCAGGTTCAAGCAATTCTCCTGCCTCATTCTCCTGAGTAGCTAGGATTATAGGTACGCACCATCACACCTGGCTAATTTCTGTATTTTTAGTAGAGGTGGGGTTTCACCATATTGGTCAGGCTGGTCTTGAACCTCTGACCTCATGATCCACCTGCCTTGGCCTCCCAAAGTGCTGGGATTACAGGTGTAAGCCACTGCACCTGGCCAGTTGTGAGATCTTGTTTGGACCCTCTCAGTCACTGAGAGTGCCGTTCATTCTCTGACATCCTTTCTTCTTTGAGATTTGATGAAAAGCACCGCATGCTCTTGACTGTGACCTTGGAATAACAGTCTTGGCTTTCTCCTGGCTGTACCTTCAAGTCACCTGAGTGAACATCATTCTGCTTGTATGTGGTCCCATGACGCTTCTAAGCTAATTCTGCCGCCCCTGGTGTTGATTTTTACCAGGTTCAGTGCAACCCTTTGAAATGGAACAAGATAAAAGGCCCAACCAATACGGTGGTTAACAGTAGGATGTTTGTGATCTCTAAAAAGTTTGGTGATACACTGGAAAGAGTTTAATAATGCATATGAAAACACTGGCTTACTGTTGACCTCTATGTACTTTTCTTTTGAGACTGAGTCTTGCTCTGTTGCCAAGGCTGGAGTGCAGTGGTGCGATCTCAGCTCACTGCAACCTTTGTCTCCCGGGTTCAAGCAATTCTCCTGCCTCAGCCTCCCAAGTAACTGGGATTACAGGGGCCTGCCACCGTGCCTGGCTAATTTTTGCATTTTAAGTACAGACAGGATTTCACCATGTTGGCCAGGATGGTCTCAATCTCCTGGGTTCAAGCTATTCTGCTGCCTCAGCCTCCCAAGTAACTGAGATTACAGGCATGCAGCACCACACCCGGTAGCCTCTACTTTTAAGCATTCCTCACCACTATGCCCAAAAGAAATAGTCAGGCTCCTATCCACAGAGTTCTACCAGGGATGCGATCACTGCCGCTCTCAATGCCTCACCTTCCTCATATATAACATGGATGGGTGAGACCTGATCTTAAGATGTTTCCTACCTCTATGATTTTGAAGCTATGAGAAACTGGAGTGGGTGGGAGCGGGGAAGAAGGTAGCTCTCCCCACTTCTGTGCCTAGAAAGACGTGTTACAAATGTTGGTGGTGGGGGGGCACTATTTTTAAGTTTTTAAGTTAAAGGTCATAGTTCTCCCATCATTTTTTAAACAGTGCCTGGTGTAGGGCTGAGAACCCAGAATATGTCTAATGAGTACCTGCTTATTATTGGTCTTGTCATCATCTGGACCATCCCTGTTGTCACGGCTACCCCACATCAGCCCTCCTGTGTGCCAGACACTGTGCACCCAGGGTACATCATCTCACTTAATCTGTATCGTAACCCTGCAAAGGAAGCCACCTTCCCATTTCAAGTGAAGAAAACGGAGACTGAAGAAGTACAGGAACTACCAGTAAGTGGCAGAACGGAAATCAAATCCAGGTACAGACGTCCAAGGCACTTTTTTTGACGTCTTTTGAGTCGTCTAAAAGACATGACTATTTTGGATTTTGCTTTTGTGCAAGGCTTTAGCCAAAAGGTGTTTGTGAATCAGACACCAAGCAAAATCTCCCCTGGGTGAGCGCCACTGGCCTATCTCAAATCTCTCTTCCCATCTCTTCTTTCCTGTTTCTGTCTTCTTCCTCTCGGCACCACTGTTCCCTCTATAGTAGCAGTGTGCTGTGTGCGTATCTGTTGGCCATCCATCTCTCTGGCTACAGCATAAAGTACATAAGGGTGGGGGCTTTGCTTTGTTCCCTACTGTAATTCCAGCCCCTGGAAGAGGATCTGCTACATCACAGCTGCTCAATAAATACAAGTGAACGAATGAGTGTGAGGAGACAAGGTTGGAGAAAGCAGGAAAAACTGCAAGGCCCTGAAAAGGAAAGGACGGGATGTAAAGAGAGCCAGAGGGAAGGATACAGGAGGCCAGAGGCCAGGAGTCCCTGCATGGGGACGAGTGGTGGGCCAGGAGGCAGCTGGTGCCCAAAAGACATATAGGCCGCGGAGAAAGTGGCACTTTGGTGTGGTCAGCAACAGAAGCCTCTTTACCAAATCTCCTGAAACATCTCTTTCCAAATACAATGTAGCAGGTCTTGTTTTTTTTTTTTTTTCAGGGAATGCTATATATATCCTACCCTACTGCTGATTGCTGAAGGCAGAACCCCTGGGAAGAGCATTTAACCAAATCTGGGTGACCCAGAGAAACATGTGTATCCACCAGGCATTGAGTCACATCAATAAGGTGACACTCAGCCAGGCTCAATTCTCCAAGTTGGTTTTCTTTACCGCTCACTTTCTCCCTGGGGAAGCGTGAGGACCACAAGAGGCTGGTCATGGAGATGACGTTAATTACGAACGGTGCAATGTCCCAGTGAACATAAACCACTGGCTCATTCACAGCTATTTCTGAGAAAAGAATTATTTTGCTTTTGCTCTACTGGTTCTTTCACTTAAATCTAATGAGATGAAAATGGGTGTGACAGTGTTTGTTAAAGTGCAGAATTCCATTAAAACGTGGGGAATTGATATTATTGCTGGAAGAGGAAATGGCTGCTTTCTTTTGGCAAGGCTTTGGACATCAAAGTGTTTGTTGCCTGCGGAAGTGAAAAAAGAGCTTTGTGTACACCCTGCGGAATAGATTCTGCCCCAGTTACTGATGAATCCTTTTAAGGACGGAAGCCAGGACAGTCAGCCAGCGCTTCTCTTGGTCTCCAGATGGGGGTGCCACTGAGCCAGACATAGATTTCCTTGCAGCTTCTCCCTGGAGAGTTCCCTGGGGCAAGGAAGCTTTTGTGTACTGCAACTCCCCCAAAGTAGCGTTCTCAAGTGTTGCAGGCATTGGGAAGATGAGAAGGGGTAACGCTGATGTTATACATGTCTTATAAATACCTGCCTCCTAACTCACGAAGTGCTCACATGGTCTAATGGCCTTTGATGCTATTTTCCTGTACTATGTGAGAAATATAAAGTCTCGGGAACAGATATAGGTCATCAATGGTTGTTTTATGTTCAGAAAGGAAAAGAAAAAATGAGACAAAATACACTGGATTGCCAGCTTCTTTCTTTTCTTTATTTCCTTCCTTCCTTCCTTTTCTTTTCTTCTCTTTTCTTTCTGAGACGGAGTTTTGCACTGTCGCCAGGCTGGAGTGCAGTGGCGTGGTCTTAGCTCACTGCAGTCTTCGACTCAAGCTATTCTCCTGCCGCAGCCTCCTGAGTAACTGGGATTACAGGCACATGCCACCACACACAGCTAATTTTTGTATTTTTGGTAAAGACGGGGTTTCACCATATTGTTTAGGATGGTCTCGATCTCCTGACCTCATGATCCGCCTGTCTCGGCCTCCCAAAGTGCTGGGATTACAGGCGTGAGCCACCGCGCCTGGCTTGCCAGTTTCTTTTGTGAAGTATGGTTTTAGTAATGAGTACATTATGTAGATAAACGCATTTTTAAAAAGCCCCAAACCATAAAAACAAAAAACAAAAACCTCTTCAGATTATAATGCCCTTCATTTTCCACAGAAGCTATGTATTTCAAAACATTCCTGCTATGAAAATTCTGTCAAATAAGAATTAGGAAGTGATTAAAGTCTATGTTTTACAACTCTTTATGTTGGGCCTGAATTCTCCACTCTGCCACCTCCCCAACCACTTCCTGAAACTTTCTGAACCTCTGTCATATTAAGATGGGTCTGAACGTCCACGTGATTAATTGGGAGGCAGGGAGGAAGGGAAACTAGATAGCACAATGTGTGAATAATATAACATAGTACATAGAGAGTGCTCCATACACGGTAGTGGCTCTGAAGTTATCATTGTGCTTTAATGTGTGTGTGTTTTTTTAAGACAGTCTTGCTCTGTCACCCAGGCTGGAGTGCAGTGATGTGATCTCTGCTCCCTGCAACCTCCACCTCCTGGGTTCCAGCAGTTCTGCTGCTTCAGCCTCCCAAATAGCTGGCACCTGCTACCATGCTCGGCTAATTTTTTGTATTTTTCGTAGAGACGAGGTTTCACCATGTTGGCCAGGCTAGTCTTGAACTCCTGACTGCCAGTGATCCACCCACCTCAGCCTCCCAAAATGCTGGGATTACAGGCATGAGCTACTGCACTCAGCCAGATGTACAGGTTTTCTGTCCAGCACCTGCGGCGAGGTAAAGGCAGCAGGCAACAGTAATGACTCTGGGAGAGGGCTGTGGATGGCAAACTGTTCAGCTGTTGATTCTGCCTACAGGAAAAGGGCAAGCCGGTTACGACAATGCCTATCAGATGCCCATCCTACATTTCTGGCAGCAAAAATAGGTTTTGTGCTTTCCCTATGTGTATCAGACATTATGGGGGTCATGTGGGGGTATAAGACACTTGCGTAAATAGTGATTTTCTGGTTTTTGAGTTTTACTAAAGCGTCATTTATGCTGGTTGAACCAGATAGGGCTAGCTATCTACTCTGAATTTTGGAGTTTATTTTTTTTAAACAATAGGGTCACTGCTGTAGGTTGGGGGTGTTAAATATTATTTTTATTATTTTATTATCTATTATTTCCTCCTTGCCCCTGAGCAGCAAACTATTTTTTTTCTCAGGCCCCATTTTCTCAGCAGCTACTGTGTCTGGACGTACATTCTGTTAAAGCAACGGACTATTTTATGAATCAAATCTCTGGTTAATTCAGTGAGAGGTGATCGTCATGGAAACATTCCAAATAAGCGCTCCTTAGGGTGCGAGAAGTCACGGAATTCTTATTTCTGGATGGCTAGCTCAGTGATTCAGCCTCACTAATAAGCCCTGGGGGAAAAAATACATGTTTGTGTCCTAACGGAACTCGGCCTTCCCATCACGCAAGAGTACTCTTTCTGCCCAAGTAAGGAAAGAAAATTCTCAACAGAATAAGTATTCTATGGCCTGGTGATAATTAATAATGAAAATACTATTAAGAAGCTTTTACTGGCTGGAGGTTACTGGGTAATTTACTCACTTGGCAATTGTTGGGAATGCTTCCAGGTTGCCCCGTTTGCTTAGGAGCTCGGCACCGCTGAGCCGTGTCTTGCTCTCAGTCGCCCTCTGTTGGCTGGAACATGGATCGCTCTCTCCCCGCGGACCGAAGAATAATGACGGGCACGTACAAATATTCAACGGACACATTATGCTCACCTGGATCCCCTCACCCATGAAAGGCTTATTTGGATTTCAAATTAGCAAATTTTTAATGAATGCACCCTCTTCACTCTTTACCTGCCTAATTTCTCTTCCTAGCACTCATATGCACCCATCTGACATATATCCACCTGTATGCCTCGACTTACGAAGCCATCATAAGTTGAAAATATTATAAGTCAAAACTGCATTCAACCTAGCCTACCAAACATTATAGCTTAGCCTAGCGCACCTTCATCATGCTCAGAACACTTGCACGAGCCTGTAGTTGGGCAAAATGATCTCACACAAAGCCTATTTCATAATAAGGTGTTGAATATCAAATGTCATTCATTGAATATTGTACTGAAAGTGAAAAACAATGGTTGTATGGGTATTCAAAGTAAGGTTTCTACCGAATGGGCATGGGTTTTGCGACACTTTAAAGTAAAAGAATTCTAAGTGGAACCATCATGAGTTGGGGATTTGTATTTGTTTATTCACCTTTTGTCTGTCACCCTGATAAGACCATGAGCTTCATGAGATAAGGAACTTTTGTTTGGTTCACTGCTGTGTTTTCAGGGCCTAGAAGAATGCCTGGCACACAGTAGGTGGTCTATGAATGTTAGTTGAATAAATGAATGGGTACCAAGCATATCTAAGAATTGGGTACTGTGGTAGAACATTAATAAGAAGTGTGGCGATTCCTCAAGGATTTAGGACTAGAAATACCATTTGGCCCAGCAATCCCATTACTGGATATATACCCAAGGATTATAAATCATTCTATTATAAAGACACATGCACACGTATGTTTATTGTGGCACTGTTCACAATAGCAAAGACTTGGAACCAACCCAAATGCCCATCATTGATAGACTGGATAAAGAAAATGTGGCACATATACACCATGGAATACTATGTAGCCATAAAAAAGGATGAGTTCATGTCCTTTGCAGGGACATGGGTGAAGCTGGAAACCATCATTCTCGGCAAATTGACACAAGAACAGAAAACCAAATGTGGCATGTTCTCACTCATAAGTGGGTGTTGAACAATGAGAACACATGGACACAGGGAGGGGAACATCACATACCGGGCCTGTTGGGGGGTGGGGGGCTAGGGGAGGGATAGCAAGGGGTAGAGAGATTGGAGAGGGATAACATTAGGAGAAATACCTAATGTAGATGATGGGGGTATGAATGCAGCAAACCACCATGGCATGTGTATAACTATGTAACAATCCTGCATGATCTGCAAATGTACTCCAGAACTTAAAGTATAATAATAATAAAGAAGATTAATAAGACATTGTTCTGGCCTTTTAGAGGTTCACAGTCTAGAATTGTACCAAAAAACACTATGATTGGAGGAGGAATGGTTGACACCAGCCCTTTATAATCTAGAGGACACTGGCCCTAGGGAATCATTCACACTTATCTTCAATATTTGAAGAGCTGTCTGTGGAAGAAAGATTAAACTGGTTCAGTTTATTTCCGAAGAACTTTCCAATTGGTAGAAGGTACAAGGCAAAAATTTCAGCTTGACAAAAATCTCAGAATTGTCTGAAGTAGTTTTGGATTGCTTTGCTCATTATGGAAGTCATAAAAACCTCGTTTTCCTGAGCCCTTTCCTATACAGAACCAGAGTCTCCAGGAGTAGGTCCCAGGAATGTCTATTTGATAATAAGGTTCTTGGTGATTCAGAGGCAGTTGTCTGCAGACTGTTGTTAGAGAAACAGGGATTGGACTGGGAGACTCAGGTATCAGAGGAGTAGTAGAACTAAATGATCTGAAAATATAAGATTTTATGGTTCCAGAAGATCATGGAACTCTCCTCTTAATAATGGTAATATTAGTCATTGTGGTCTTTTCTGGGACTGCCACCCAACTAGAAAACCAAATCAAGAAGGTCAGCGTGGGAGTCTGGCAGATGTTTTAAGCAACATGGGTAAAACTCCATGCATTCTACCACCCTGCAGAGGGTAGAAATGATTGACCTTCAAATGCCCATGCCCAAATAACCCACCTTACAACTTGCTGTCTTGTAGTCAAATTTGTAGTGATGGCTGGCAGTGCTGGCTCATGCCTATAATCCCAGTACTTTGGGAGGCCGAGGCGGGTGGATCACAAAGTCAGGAGTTTGAGACCAGCCTGGCCAACATGGTGAAACCCCGTCTCTACTAAAAATACAAAAAAATTAGCCAGACGTGGTGGTGTGTGCCTATATTTCCAGCTACTCTGGAGGCTGAGGCAGGAGAATCGCTTGAATCCAGAAGGAGGAAGTTGTGATGAGCAGAGATCGTGCCACTGCACTCCAGCCTGGGCGACAGAGCAAGACTCCATCTCAAAAAAAAAAAGCAACAAATTTGTATTGATGATGTCTACATATCTTGTTTCTAATTTAGAGCACTTGGAGAGGAAACTAAAATAATGGGTCAACTTCTTTTAAGGAGAATTATCAAATTGAAATGTTTGTTGAACTGATAAGGTTTGGCTGTGTCCCCACCTAAATCTCATCTTGAATTGTAATCCTCATAATCCCCACATGTTATGGGAGGTAATTGAATAATGGGGGCTGTTTCCCGGTATGTTGTTCTTGTGATAGTAAGTTCTCACGAGATCTGATGGTTTTATACACTGTTTTTGTTTGTGGGAGGTTTGACTATTTATTCCAGGAGTAGGGAAAGGTGTTGAAGGTGAATTGCTCACGCTTCTCAGCTTCTAAAGCTAAAAATATTTATTTAGGAACTCAGACAAGGAGGAATGGGGAGCTCTTATTATAGAAGTCCTAGCATGCATTGACTCATCCATAGTAAGTACTCATTAAATATTAGGCCTGAACTGTGCACAGTGGCTCATGCCTGTAATCCCAGCACTTTGGCCGGCCGAGGCGGGCAGGTCACGAGGTCAAGAGAGTAGGACCATCCTGGCCGACGTGGTGAAACCCTGTCTCTACTAAAAATACAAAAAATTAGCTGGGGGCGGTGGCACACGCCTGTAGTGCCAGCTACTCGGGAGGCTGAGGCAGGAGAATTGCTTGAACCCGGGAGGTGGAGGTTGCAGTGAGCCGAGATCGCACCACTGCACTCCGGCCTGGTCACAGAGCAAGACTCCATCTCAAAAAACAAAAAGAAAGCAAAATATCAGATGTGATAATTATTTATTGAGTACAAAATTGGAGAGGGACACAAAGATGAATAAATTATTGCCTCTGCTTTTAAGGATCTCGGAGTCTAGCCTTGATGACACAATCACAGTGAATGTGGCAAGTATTATATTAGAGGTTCTTAGGGCATGTGGCAGGGGAAGGTACAAAGGTGTGTGTCTCTGGTGTCCCCAGCCCAGTCTGACCAGAGGTTGTATGAATGGAGCTAGTTACCTTCCCTGTCCAGGTCATTAATTCACAGGGGTTGGAGCATCACTGCTTTTGTTGGCTTGTTTCAGATTGGAAGAAGGAGGAAAGGCTTCTGTGTGGTTCCCAGGATGCTGAAGAGAAAGACAGGAGTGTGGAGGGGAAGGCATGGCTTCCTTCGCTGCCTGGTCTGAGAGGCTGGACCTGCAGTGAGAGGGAATACAACCAGACGGAAGGAGGGTCAATAAGATTTGGAATACACATTGGGAGTTTTCGAAGGTTCTTGCAGCCTAATAAGGCACAGAGTGGAAAGAGAGCCATTTTCCCATGCTCTGCCATAGGCCAGAGCAGCCAGGGAAGCAATTTGGACCAGGGAGTGTTGAGTTTTCACAAGGGCATCTGCCACTGGGCAGAGAAGGGGTGCTTCCTTGAGGAGACGCGGGTTATCAAAGACTGAAGTTCACCCATGGAGTTGTTGCTGAGCTCCTTTATGAGAGCCCTTGAGGACCCACAATAACTACGGGATAATTTGAGGGTGGACTTTGTTCTTGGGCCAGTGTTTAAGAAGATGGTAAAATTCAGGTAACCATGATCCAGTCCTGCATCACTTGATGATAGGGATATGTTCCGAGAAATGCATCGTCAGGCGATTTGTCATTACACGAACATCATAGCATGTACTTACACAAAACTAGATGGAATGGCCTACTACACACCTAGGCTATGTGGTAGAGGCTATTGTTTCCAGGATACGAACCTGTACAGCATGTTACTGTACTGAATACTGTAGGCAGTTGGAACACAATGGTACTTATTTGTGTCTTAAATATAGAAAACATACAATAAAAATATGCTCAGACAAGTTTATGGGGCCACCTTGGTATATGTGATCTGTTGTTGACTGAGACATCATGGCTGTTTCTGTTCTAAGAACACAAAGTAAAAATCTGTGAGAAGGTCCTGGTAGATGGGGCTTCAGAAATGTGCAAAAAGGACATTATTCCCTGGGCTTCAAAGGTTAAGTAGGAGTTTGTTAGGCTGACCTGGGTTGGTGAGTATTTCAGATAGAGAGTAAGTAAGCTTTCTAGAGTATCTCCCTGGCACCTTTGCCCCTTTCCCCCAATACCCAGTATTAACTCAGTGCTTCCTTGTGCCATCTAGTTATGCTGAAGGGAGCAGCGTGGTGTTTGGGGTCTCTATCCCGCCCAGTCTTCTCATAGTCATGCCCAGGACATCCATTATAGACTGCTGACCCTGTGTTTCTCCACTTGGCCATGGGAGGGGCTTGGAGTTGGCCTCAATTGCTAGAACAGGGAGAAGGAGACATCTCTGTCCATCTATGTCCATATTACAGATTCATAAATGAACATCTAAGGGAGAGTGATTCTTACTTAACAGCAACACAAGTTCCACTTGAAAGCCCCTGTTCTCCCTTTCCCGTACGACCAGTGTCATGGTTAGACTGCTGGGCTGAGTGGATGGGCGTGGAGGGTGGCAGAGAATGCCAGATTACCAAATGGTGCATGGCAGGAGAGATGAATGAGGGGAGCTGAGATGGACCCACCGGCAGCTCGTGAGGCACAGAAACACTTTCAGGATGTCGAAGCCAGTCTTGAGCTGCTTCTCCTGGGGAACCTCCAAATCCAGAGGCATGATGCCTGCACATCACACTGAACTGTCTGCTGCGATCAGGAGGGGCATGTGGACCAAAGCTGTCAAGAAGCTCATGAATCTAATTGCTGCCCAGAGTGAAGCAGCAGACTTGGGAACTTGAGTCCCCGCTTTGATTCGCCATTGCTCATGCAGACGGGACTCGGTCTGTTTCCTAGAAGGACCCTCAGGGGAGCCTGGCTTTCCTTCTCTACCATCCACCCTGGCTTTCTTCACACTTAGACCAGGGGATCTGGTGAACATCTGCAATGATAAGATGATGCCCTCTTTTCTGTCAATCCTCTGATCTCCTAGGCATCGCAGGGAGGCAGAGCTGAGAAAGCGTGTGTAGATTCTGGTCACCTGGGTGATCTCTTGCACAGGACTATACACACACACACACACACACACACACACACACACACAAATGGTAGGAAGCGAAGGGGCTCCATTTTGCTAAAGCAAACAACACATTTCTCTGTGCTGTTGCTCTGCTGGCCGGGCAGTGGATGGGTCTGCCGCACAGTGAGAAGCATCTAACCATCGTCTTTGTTTGCATGCCTCACGCTGTTGCAGGACTTGTTCAGGGGACCCTGGGGGCTTCCCGTCCTTGTACTCATAATCCTGCAGATTTGAGCTATGGACAATGCTCATTTCTCCTACTTCGGCTTCATGTAGTTTTTATTTGATGTCTGGAGGAATTAGAGAGTGCCATGTAGCTGTGCAGGGTGAACATCAGCTCATTAAACTTTCCAAGAATCGGACAGTCTGTGAAGATTAATTATAGGCTCTGCCTTTTCTGTGCTCTGTCATTAGACAGACATCTCTGTTGCTCTGAGAAGTTAACACAAATACTTAATTAAAGCTAACCTTGCCTCTGTTTGGAGGCTACTCCAATAGCTTCCGGCTTCTGAAAACACAGAAGACACTTCACTGAGTGAGCTCAGGAAGGTCCCAGCAAAGCACCAGGGAAGAAATTGAGGGTGGGGTCAGGGAGCTAGGACTCTGCCTGGGGAAAGGGTGGTACCATCCATCTCAGCTGGGGCACCTATAACTCCTATGCAGTGTTCCTGCCCCAAAACGTCAGGAGAGCCTAGAACCCATACTTGTTAACAGGCATGGTGATTTCAATGGAACAAATAATCCCCAGAAAACCTATGGCATTGAATTCAAATGGATTTCTTTCCACTGTGCTATTATTCAGTTAACTAAACACAGACATCTGTACATTAGGAAATGAAAATGTACATTTTTGGAACACTAGGATTTGAAACACTCAAAGCCAACCATTATCTGTATTTGGGCCTGGTTGATTGGATGGGGTGGTATGTCTTTCTGATTTTGCTTTTTAGTAGAACAGGCAGTGTCTTTCACATGAGTTATTTGTAGAATGCCTGGGGGAAAAAAAGCTGTTTAAAATGGTAGCTCGGTTCCGAGGCTAGCCCATAACGCTTCTTTAACCCACGCAGTGCTGTGCTGCACGGCTGGTGCTTCGTTGGTCTCCTGGAAACACATCCTACATCCTTTGTTTAGTAGCAGTGGCAGCCTCTGAACACTGGAAAGGATTACCCCCGACCCACTTAACCCTACTGGGGCCTCACATTCCAGGTGCAAATGAATGGACTGGATCAAGTAGAGTCCACATGTCCTTCACACACTCTTTGAGCATACAGCCAGTTCCAGCCACTGTGCTAGGAGGTAAGGATACTGAGATGAACAAACTGGGTTGCTACCTTGAAGAAGCCCGTGGGTTGGTGAAAAAGGTAGATGAGGCTGGGCGCAGTGGCTCACGCCTACAATCCCAGCACTTTGGGAGGCCGAGGTCGGCAGATTACCTGAGGTCAGGAGTTTGAGACCAGCCTGATCAACATGGAGAAACCCATCTCTACTAAAAATACAAAATTAGCCAGGGTGGTGGCACATGCCTGTAATCCTAGCGACTCAGGAGGCTGAGGCAGGAGAATCACTTGAACCCGGGAGGTTGAGGTTGCAGTGAGACGAGACCACACCATTGCTGAGATAGTGCCATTGCACTCCAGCTTGGGCAACAAGATTGGAACTCTGTCTCGAAAAGAAAAGAAGAAAAAGGTAGATGAGTAAATCAGCTGTTTCACTGCAGTGTGGGGCTCAAGCTGCTTTGGAAGCACAGAAGGGATCATGTCCACAAAAATATTCCTGATTAGAAAAAATAAATCAAGGCAGGGCGCGGTGGCTCACACCTGTAATCCCACTACTTTGGGAGGCCGAGGTGGGCGGATCATGGGGTCAGGAGTTGGAGACCCGTTCGAGACATAGTGAAACCCCATTTCTACTAAAAATACCAAAATTAGCCTGGCATGGTGGTATGTGCCTATAATCCCAGCTCATCAGGAGGCTAAGGCAGGAGAATCACTTGAACCCGGGAGGTGGAGGTTGCAGTGAGCCGAGGTCATGTTACTGCGCTCTAGCCTGGGCGACAGAGGGAGACTGCATCTCAAGGAGAAAAAAAAAAAGAAAGAAAGAGGAAATCAAAGTAGAGAGTGAGGCAGCAATACCCAAACAGCAGTTCTTTCATGAGTGTAACTAATCAAATAATAATTTAAAGAACTGTGAGTGTGCAAAACACTTTACATGCATTCAAACGGATTGGATCCTCACACCAGCTATGAAAGAAAGGTAGTGTTTATATTTATATGAGCCAATATGTTTAGCATTCATTAATTGAGTGCCCACTGTGTGCTGGCACTGTGCTAGGCTCTGGGAGAGCAGTGAACAGAGCCAGCTCCCTGTACCTTGCCCTCTAGTGGGAGGCCAAGCCATCCTCAATTGGTGTGACTTCTTTGTGATCATACAGCTAGTTAGGGAGGCAACAGCTGGTACTGGGCCTTCTGTGCAATTGGCTTTTCCACCTAGAACTCACCTACTACATTGAGAACACATTTTTCTGACACTTTTTCCAGCATCCCCCAGATAACTCTGCTTGTTCTATTGGCAACAATGACACCAGCAAGCAGAGGTTGTTGCTAGGCATGCAATAACGTGAGGTTTCAGCAGTGCTTAAACCAGGGAACATTTCGGATGCCAGAGCAATGGTGTACAGGAATGAAAGAGGTGGGGGAAATAAACCCTGTGAAGGAAAGGGAACATTTCCCCTTATACCCAGCTCATATTGAAAGTTTGGGAATGACTGAGTTAAGCCAGCCCACCGTGTGCCTTAGTATAGCTTGTTCCATCTCTGGCTGTTGTCTGGCATTTTTTAACAATCATAGACATTTTTGGGATATATTAAGTCATTTTTATTCTGGTGGTTGATATATAGCCAAAGTTGGCAGGATTGGCTTACTTTGCCTTTATTGGAGTTCCACACAAAGTGGTGCACTGATAAATGTTTGCTCCACAGCTGGCTTTCTAGGGAAAAAAAAGCAAATACATAAGCACATACATTTGTCATAAATTTTACTGCTATAAAGTTGTGTAGCACACAATTCACAAATAAGTATAAAGTAGACAAGACTCTTGATTATAAATTTTAATAGCCAATTGATTCTTACAAAAGGCTTTTGTTGATTTCTGATGAACTGTTGTATCCATAGTCAACCTGTGGTTGTAATTCAACCATGATTTGGCAAAAACCAAGCAATGAACTAATGTTTGATTACTATACCATTCAGCAAAGTCATTCAAGGCATTAACAAATGACTGTATTTTTTTTTTTTTTTGAGATGGAGTCTTGCCTTGTCACCCAGATTGGAGTGCAGTGGCGTGATCTCAGCTCACTGCAACCTCCGCCTCTGGGGTTCAAGTGATTCTTCTGCCTGAGCCTCCTGAGTAACTGAGACTGTAGGTGCCCACCACCATGCCCAGCTAATTTTTATATTTTTAGTAGAGACAGGATTTCACCATATTGGCCAGGCTGGTCTCAAACTCCTGACCTTGTGATCCGCCTGCCTCAGCCTCCCAACGTGCTGGGATTACAGGCGTGAGCCACAGCACCCGCCATGAGTGTAGTTCTAAGATGAATGCTGGTGGATGTTTTTGTTTACTCTGAATGAACAGAAAGGAAACCATGAAGATGTGGAAACTTCATTCATTAGTCAATATGAGTGATGGCACTGAATTAGATCATCAATATTTTTGAATCAGATCTCCCAGTATTTTTGAATACTGGAAGAATATTTCCTCAATTCTACTCACAATCTACCAGCTACAGATCCATTTTTAAGTTTTATGACACACTTTTACGTTTAATCTGTATCATTAACATTTTCTGAAGAGAAATTTTTAATATAATTTAATCGAAATTTTATATAATGTAGTTTATAACAATAGCTGCATTTTTTTTTAAAGAGAGAAAAGGAGAAAGAAAAAAAGAAACAGCAAAAGAAAGAAAAAAAAAGAATGAAAGAGAGAAAGAAAGAGGACGAGAAAGAGGGAGAGAGATTGGGATTCTTGTTTTATTGCCCAGGCTAGAATGCAGTCTAAAAATGGGTATTAAAAACCTCTTT
>CAUYQU010092171.1:0-52770 GCA_963574635.1 Cheracebus regulus
CTTTCACTATCCTACCTACTTATTTTATGTTTGCCTTCTTTTTTTTTTTTTTTTTTTTTTTCCTGAGACAGGGTCTCATGTTGCCCAGGCTGATACTGAACTCCTGGCCTCAAATGATCTTTCTGCCTTAGTCTCCCAAAGTGCTGGGATTACAAGTGTGAGCCAACACATGGCCTTCTCTACTTACCTAGTTGCTAAAGCCAAAAACCAGTGTTTTCTCCTTAATCCTTCTCTCCTCCAATTTTATCCAATCAATAAGCTCAACTGGGTTCTCTGTAAATGTCCTCCACTTTTTTGCATCCTAATTACCTCTACTCTAGGTTACAGAATCATCACCTTTCATGTAAATTATATCTTCCACATCTCCTCGTCTCTTAACAAGTTTATTCTCACATTGCAGCAAAGCCCTACCCCAACTCTCACTCCCTAAAACTCCTGACTAGTCTCAGAAGACCCTTTGTGTTCTGGCTCCTACTTCTCTCTCACTACGTGACCCCTCTTCTCATCCTCATTTTATGCTTCAGCAATTCTGAAACAGTCATGATATTTTTTGGTTCAAGGCACTTACAGGTGCCAACTCCTGGGTGATTAAAATGTTCTGGAAGGAGACAGTGGTGGTGGTTGCACAACTTGTAAATATTTGACTCTCAACTGCCCGTATCTTCCTTGTCCTTAAGGTCTGTGCTAACATGAATGTTACTCCCTTGGTTGAGTCTTCCCTGACCCTTCCACTGCCGGGCTAGTTGCTCCCCTTCAGGCTACTTTAGTACCATGCACTTCATCCCATCTTCACACTTGTTATTATACTACATTATAACAGTCTCCTATGCTTCCAGACTGTAAGCTCCTTAAAGGAATGTACACACACCATCTGTTGGTAGATCGTTCTATCCCTATATCTAGCAGAGGCTGGCACATAGTAAGCACTAAAGAACCAGATGTGATGGCTCACACCTGTAATTCTAGCATTCTGGGAGGTTGAGGTAGGAGGACTGCTTGAGGCGAGTTCAAGACCAGCCAAGGCAACACAGTGAGACTCCCATGTCTGCAAAAATTTAAAAATTACCCAGGTGTGGTGGTACACACTTGGGGTCCCAGCTACTTGGGAAGCTCAAGTGGGAGGATTGCTTGAGCCCAGTAGGTCAAGGCTGCAGTGAGCTGTGATCGCACCGCTGCACTCTAGCCTGGGCAATAGAGAAACCCTATCAATAAAATAAAGTAAGCACTCAACATGCTTCCTGCATGAATGAAATGTAGTGACACTAGTAAGTCAACTGTTTTTATATTGCTTTTTGTGGTTGTTGCCCAGTAAGAAAAACTTTTACATGCCTAAGAATAATTTACATGCATTCTGAGCAAAGAAAAAAATGCATTTATATCCACCTATGTTTTTCCATAGGGTTATAAAAGTGATCTAATAATTTTCACAAGGCATGTCATGAACAATGTTTCTAGAATTTACCCCTTTAACTCTCTATTTGTGAAACCCTGGGAGATATCTTAACTATTAATGGGCTAAATTAAAAAAAAAAATTAATTTATCATCATGATTATTTTTCAGAGACAGGGTCTCACTTTGTAGCCCAGGCTGCAGTGCAGCACTATTCACAGGTATGATCATAGCATACCACAGCCTGAAACTCTGGGCTCAAGCAACCCTCCTTCCTCAGCCTCCAGAATAGCTGGGACTATTCACAGGTGTGATCATAGCACAGTACAGCCTGAAACTCCTGGGCTCAAGCAACCCTCCTGCTGCAGCCTCCAGAATAGCCGGGACTACAGGCACACACTACCACACGTACTAAGCTTATCTGCAAAATACAAAAATGACTACTTCGCGGGCATGGTGGCTCACGCCTATAATCCCAGTACTTTGGGAGGCTAAGGTGGGTAGATCACAAGGTCAGGAATTCAAGACCAGCCTGGCCAAGATGGTGAAACCCCATCTCTACTAAAAATACAAAAATTAGCTGGGCACAGTGGCAGGCGCCTGTAATCCCAGCTACTCGGGAGGCTGAGGCAGGAGAATTGCTTGAACCCAGAAAACAGAGGTTGCCATGAGCCAAGATCGTGCCACTGCACTGCAGCCTGGGCAATACAGCTTCTGTTTCAAAAAAAAAAAACTGCTTCACATTTCATTTCTTCAGGAGGATGCTCTAAGAACCAACTAAATGTATGTACATCATTTGGCTTACTTGAAGAAAAGGCACCACATTAATATAAAGGACAATATCAAGGCAAAGAAAAGTTCCACAATCTAATTACTTTCTGTACCCCTTAATCAATGCCAAATTTTATGACTTAACTTGATAGGGATAATGGCCCTTTTTATAAATATTTCCAAAAAAGAAAGGCTAAGCACACTCACAAATTGTAAACAAGGTTGCCATGTTTTCCTTGTTTGAATTGGAGTCTTCCATTTGCAGTGAAGGTGGTACAAAAGTAAGACTGTCTGAAGATACATCTACATGACCTGTCCCCATAGCAACCTCCTGGGTGATGGAGGAGACAGCCACCGGTTCTAGGCTGAGGCCAACTTCATGGAGGGAAACAGATTCTAGGGAGGCAAGGTTGTGTGAGGTAGAGAGTGCCACGCTTACAGAGTTGGTGCTCATGGCCACAGTGTGGATGGAGTCACTGAGGGCACTGTCAGACATGCCATTGACCCGACTTGCAATGTGGTCTGTCTCCATGACCACAGGGAGCTCCAGGCCATTTCCATGAATGGGTATCACACCACCATGTCCTACAGTGTCTGCTGCAAGGTTGCTGCTCACAGAATCCACAGACAGAGGCTCATGACTTCTGGAGCCATTTGGGATTTGGGGATGCTCGCCTGCAACACCATCCATTGTCAGCTCCTCTGCCATTCCATCTGTCGAAATTGGGCTGGTAACCCTAGAAACGTTCTCCATAGTGATTGCTGTGTCCAAGGCCACCTCGTGGCCATCACTGGGATGAAGACTTTGGGCACCATGTGTGTTCACAGAGCGAGAGTCTATTGAAACAATGCCTGGTTCTAATCCAACATTTCCATTGGACTGATAGGGATCTAGGGCTGAAGGGTTATTGGTGATAGATAATGCTGTATTACCATCAACATTTATAGAGTTGGGGTGGATGTACTGAGGTGGTGGTCTGTCAGCTAAATAAGATAAAATGCCTGTGAAAAGGAAAAGATGAGATATCAGAGACTTTTAGTACGCTATTAAAGAATTCCAAGTACTAGAAGCTATTTCCTTACAAATATAACTAAGTTCAAATCTCCTACTTCCTTAATCAATAACTGTATTTTATAAATAGCAACATACATATAACATAATTGAGTTTTTCCTGTAAAACTCCAAAAATCCTACAAAAATTAACTATGTTCCTTTGAAGCCAACTGGAAATCACTAACATAAACACTGCCTTTAATATACATACGGTTGCAACTCCTGAGTCCTAAGGCAATAAAATTTGCTCCAATTATTAAAAGGTAAAATGATTTAAAAACAAATCTTCTATGTGTAAAATAAAACTTAATTACATACCACTAAACTGTCATAACACATTAAATTATTTAATACAAAGTCGCAATTGTACCTGTTTTATTAAAACAAAAAAAATTAACACTTGTACTTGGGAGGATGTGGTGAAATACTAAACTGCCAGTTAGAAGGTAAACTACTAAAACTTCTTTGTGAAGTATATATATTAAGAACCTCAAAAATGTTCATACCCTCTCGTACAAGAAATTCCACTTAAGGTAATCTTCTCTAAATCCATTTTGTAAATATTATATACAAAGATGATCGTAAGAGCATTAATTATAATGGTAATAAAAACCAGAAAAACCAAACTGTCCAAAAATAAAGATTAATAAACCATCAAATATCCATTCGTAGAAAGTAATACACCATTAAAAAGGATAATTATGAAAACTATGTAGCAGCAAAGGAAATGCCTAGGTAACCGCAAAGAAAAATATAAAGTGAAAAAAGTAAAGATAATTATATAGAAAGTATGGTTTTGGGCCAGGCACAGTGGCTCATGCCTGTGATCCCAGCACTCTGGAATGCCAAAGTGGGCAGATGGCTTCAGCTCAGGTGTTCGAGACCAGCCTGGGCAACATTGTGAAACCCAGTCTCTTTTTTTCAAAAAGTTATTTATAAAAAAGAAAGAAAGTATAGTATGGTCTCAAGGCAGGCATGTGCCTGTAGTGTCTGAGGTGAGAGGATCACTTAAGCCCAGGGGAGCGAGGGAGGGAGAGAGGGAGAGAGGGGGAGGGGGAGAGGGAGAGGGAGAGAGGGAGAGAGGGAGAGAAGGAGAGAAGGAGAGAGAGGGGGAGGGAGAGAGGGGGAGAGGGAGGGGGAGAGGAGGAGAGGGATTGATGTTATATGCACATTCTAAGAGGAAAAGTACATAAACGAAGATATTTTTCCTGCCTAGAGATTAATATCTAAGAGTGATAAACAGAAAAAAGTATCATTCAAATCTTCAGGAACTGAGATTAAAAGCTGGATCTGTTCTTTTTTTCTAACATCCCAAATAACTGTGACACTTACCAGGTAGAATGGTTCTGAAATAACTGCTCTCCAGGTGAGGGTAAGGTGGTGGAGGTAGGGTGTAGTTTCTTTCAGGTAACCCACACATCACCCCTCGATCCCCAATACCCATTGGGAGCATTAGAGACAAAGCAGAAGGCAGAGAGCTCAGGGAGGGACCCAGGTTTGGAATTGCCACTGGCAGGCCTACAAAACAAAATGTTTTTTCTCAGATAAAACAAAATACGAAATTAAAAATTCTCACTATACCACTGGTTGAACTCTTAGAAAGGTTTTTACATATGGGCAAAAACCTCACCTAGTAGCCTTTTTCATCCTTAGAGAGATGATGTGCAAACATCCACAAATAGGCCTCAACAAAGTAGTCTTAGTCCCAAAGATAGCTCTTAAGTTAGTTTTAAAACTGACAAGTTGATACTCCAATTGTCTGTATTGCACTTAAATACCAAAATAGTTAACTAATTAATTATTTTGAGACAGAGTCTCACTCTGTCCCCGAGCTTGGAGTCTGTAGTGGTGTGATCTCGGCTCACTGCAACCTCTGCCTCCCAGGTTCAAGCGATTCTCCTACCTGAGCCTCCTGAGTGACTGGGATTACAAGCATGCACCACCAAGCCCAACTGATTTTTGTATTTTGGCTAGAGACGGGATTTCACCACGTTGGCCAGGCTGGTCTGGAACTCCTGGCCTCAAGTGATCCGCCCATCTCAGACTCCCAAAGTGCTGAGATTGCCACCACGCTTGGCCAAAATATTTAATTTAGAATTAAAAACCTAGTTTAAATACAAGAAAACAGATTACATATAGAAAAAAAAAACAATGGAAAGAAACATAAAATATTCATAGGAATGGTCCCTAGGTAGTGATATCATAAATTTTGGGAAATATTTTTAAACTTTATTATGACCGTTCGATATGTTCAGAATATTTCACTTCTACTTGGAAAATAATGTAATTTAGTTAGATGTAAAACCATATATACACCCTTTCATACAATCTTTTGTATATATGCTATACTTCATGATTAATAAAAAGTTTAAACCTTAGATTGTTTCTACTTTGAGTTATATCTACTTGCAAAGTGAAGTGACTTACACTGTGCTTAAGTATCATAATAAATACCTACTAACTTGGTCAGTGCTTATTTGCTTATGTTTCCCGGGGCAATATTTTCTTTCTTTTTTTTTTTTTTTTGGAGACAAGGTTTTGCTTTGCTGCTTAGGCTGGAGTGTGGTAGCATGATCTGGCTCACACAGCCTCAGCTTTCAGACTCAACTGGTCCTCCCACCTCAGCCTCCCAAGTAACTGGGACTACAGGCGTGTGCTACCACACCCAGCGAATCTTGTTTTCTTTATAGAGATGGAGTCTCCCTGTGTTATCCAGGCTGATCTCGAACTCCTGGACTCAAGTGATCCTGCCTTGGCCTCCCAACATGCTGGGATTATAGGCATGAACCATCATGCTTGCCCGGCAATATTTTTTAACAGGCTTTTCCTCCCTAACAAGAGTGTTTACTAAAGGGAATGCCTATAAAACAATCAAATGGGTTAACCACTAATAATTTTTTTTTAATTTCTTTTGTGGACACTTAAATAAATGTAAAGAGATACTAGTTTTAATGAATCTTATTTAACTGCTGCATTTTACTAAGCAAGTAATTCTCTTTAGAGAACTAAACAATATATATATTTATTTACACTAACTCCTACTTTGACAAAGAAAGTCCAATACATTACAATGTCATTGATCCTAAAGAACTGATAGCTTACCACTGTAAGAATCAATAGAATATTAATTCCATTTCTATTCCATTTCAATAGAGTAAGAAAATGAAGCTAGGCAGAAAAAAGTTTTTAAAAGTATAGTGACGGCCAGGTGCAGTGGTTCACGCCTGTAATCTCAGCACTTTGGGAGGGTGAGGTAGGTAGATCACCTGAGGCAGCCTGGACATGGTGAAACCCTGTCTCTACTAAAAAAATACAAAACTTAGCCAAGCACAGTGGTGTGTGCCTGTATGTCAGCTACTCAGGAGGCTGAGGCAGAACCGCTTGAACTTGCAGAGGGGTGGGGGTTGCAATGAATCAAGATCGCACCACTGCAATACAGCTTCAAAAAAAAAGGACAGTGATAAGAGAATGAATTTTTCCTATACTATTTTGCTATACTGGAGGCTCATGTGGAGTTCCATGTAAAAGCCCCATGTCTAGTACCATACTTCTTTCCACATAATTCTAGACCTGGTGCTCTTGCAGTTACTGCCATTCAATTTCAAACCTGGTGGAATACAAAGCCCAATTCCCCCATGCTCTCTGGGAATAGTTATTAGAGCAACTTTAACTGACTCTCTTCTATTAACCCATGGACAGGGCATACAGTATGAACTAGATGAATGGGCAACCCTAAATAAAATGCCAAGTTATTACAGCTCTGGACAAAAACTACCAACTCAAAAGGGGGCTATCGGAAAAAAATTGCTACTCCTATCCACTAGAATTCTAATACTCTGCTTCACCAAAAATCTTATTTTCCATTACCTACTACATGTGGAACCACCATTCAGGCTTGTTTACCTTCTCCCTTCTACCTTTATAGGGGCTCTGATCTCTTCTAGGCTCCATTCAGAATTGATAACACAGTTAAGTGTTGAAATGCAGTAGGTCTCCCTTACCACTCACCTGGTGCAGGGATGGCACTGTGAGTGGGTGAGGCAGCCAATCCCAGGTGACTTCCTGAGACTGGCAAGGCATTGCTCACAGAGGATGAAGTCAGCTGCTCCATCCCCACTGGGCTCAGGTTCATTTCATTCATCCTAGAAAAGACCATACACAAGTAGTTATACAAAAATTTACCTCCATGATCTGTATTAAGATACTGAAAAACCTGAAACAGCGGGGATGGAGAAATGGGACTTGGCCAACTATTACTTGACTTTTATGCTCAACAATTCTCTTAGATAGCTAGTGCCAAATTCTTTCTACTGATGGAAAGAAAACTGAGATTGAGACATTAACAAACTCAAGTCAATGTCACATAGCAGAAATAGGATTTGAATTCTGCCTTGTTTGAAACTCTATGCACAACATCTAAAGTAAAGTTGCAATCCTTAGAGCACAATGGCAATGACAGTTTGTTGTTTTTAAATCACTCAAGCTTCGTCTTTTTCAATATGTATTTTTCTCCAAATGGCTTATTATTTCAAACCAATTTTTCAGGCAGTGCATTTTAACCTATCAAATAAATTTCACTAATGATTTTTAACAGGAGTTAAAGATCCAGATTATCAATGATATGAAAAGCACCATATTTTTCCCATTGAGCAATGGTTTACTAAAGTTCTGTATCAGAATTCTATATCAATATATTCATGTCCTAATCTTAATGTCCTCCATATATTGAGGGTCACTATGTAAGCTTTTCTACCACTTCATTTTAAATGACTTCAAATTCCCACATCAATACTGCAAGGTAAGATAGATGAGAGAACTATGGCTCAAAGAGGCCATGTCATATGCCCCAAATCTCATAGCTGTTAAGTGAAAGAGCACAGATCAAACTGCAAAACACTGCCAAAAAGTGTTCATTGCATCAAACTTTTTTTTAACTACAGGCTATTTTTGGCAAGTTGAAGAATCTTGGAATCGCCTTTTCCATGCAATCCATTTTGCACTGCCATTACAAAAGTCTTTCGAATAACACAGTATTAGTTCTTACATCAGAATTTAGAGACTGCCATATTATAAACATTATGGAGCCACTAGGCTAGCCATCACACTTTCCAAAGTAGGCTCTCTAATGACCTCCAGTCCTTATACTGGGCATCATCATAATGCATTCTTCTTCTGCATATTGGAGGGATAAAGCAAAGAAGAGGAATTAAATGTGGTTACATATTCCTTGGCAGTGAAAGCAAATCTAAATAGGTTTTTAATTCTGAAAAATGGCGATGCCATTTTATCAATCTGAAAATAATAATAGCTAAAATTTACGGCTTCCTTACTATGTATTGGGCTTACTATGCATTGGGCTTACTATGTATTGGGCTAAGTGATTTACATGTCACTATCTCTCTTAATCCTTTTGTTGTTGTTGTTTTGTCTTTTGGTTTTTTTTTTTGGAGACAGAGTTTCACTCTTGCAGCCCAGGCTGGAATGCAGTGGCGCAATCTTGGCTTACTGTAACCTCTGCCTCCCAGGTTCAAGCGATTCTCCTGCCTTAGCCTCCCGAGTAACTGGGACTACAGGTGTCCGTCACCACACCTGGCTAATTTTTTGTATTTTTAGTAGAGACAGGGTTTCACCATGTTGGCCAGGATGATCTCGATCTCCTGACCTTGTCATCCACCTGCCTCAGCCTCCCAAAGTGCTAGGATTACAGGCGTGAGCCACTGCACCCAGCCATTGTTTTGTTTTTGAGACAGAGTCTTGCTCAGTTGCTGCAGGCTGGAGTGCAGTGGCAATATCACAGCTGACTGCCACCTCTACCTCCTAGGCTTAAGAGATCCTCTCACCTCAGCCCCCCAAGTAGCTGGAACCACAGGCATGTGCCACCATGCCTGGCTAATCTGTTTTTATTTTGCAGAGATGGGTCTCCCTATATTGCCCAGGCTCGAGGTTATTACTCTTAAGCCCACTTTAAAGATGAGGAAACTTAAGATTCAGCAATGCTAAGAAACAACCCAGAATCACATAACCAATAAGGAGAGTTGGGATTTAAATTCAGATCTAATTTAAGAAATCAAAGCTCTTAACTATAGTAAAAAAAAAAAAAAAAAAAAGACAAATTATAATAAAACAACCATTAAGCCTTTTATACAGCTGCAATGCATTAGGGCCTGTCTACTTATACTGTGGCATATATTTAAAGTTCCACATAGACCTGCTTCCTGCACTATTATACATCAATAGGTTTCACCCTTATCCCTGGCCATGTATCCCATAAAACTGAGCTCTAAGACACCAATAAAATGTACAAGGCCGACCTACTACCTTGTATAGAATAGACATTCTGAAATTTTTTTTTAATTGGATGTAGCAATGCAAACTCATCGTCCTCACTAGAAAGACAGCTAGAAGCACCTGGCAAATGAGGTACACCTTATGAAGAACAGCATGCTAATAACAGCTTTTATTACACTATAAAATGAAGCAGGCCAGGCGTGGTGATTTATATCCATAATCCCAGCACTTTGGGAGGCCAAGGATCGCTTGAGCCCAGGAGTTGGAGACTTGTAGGCAACAAAGGGAGACCCCTGTCTCTACCAAACATTTTTTCAAAAATAGCCAGGCATAGTGGTTCCTGCCTGTGGTTCCAGCTACAGGGGAGGCTGAATTAGGGAGGTTGGGGCTGCAGTGAGCTCTGATTGCACCAGTAGACTCTCAGCTGGGTGACAGAGTGAGACTGTGTCTTTAAAAAAAAAAAAAAAAAAGCAAAAAAATCCCTGTAGCCTAAAGAAAACATATCTATGTTAATTTTGAAAGTTGCTGGCCTTGAATTGGTTTAAAACAGACTTTTCCCTATAACTCTTTATAGCTACAACCATAACTAAAACACTACAATCACCACAGCCATAACAGCCTACTTCACAAATTGGTTACAACAATTTTTTAAAAGTACAATTGTTAAGTCTGCAGCTTCAACTCTCATTCTGAAAATTCCTGAATATTTATTTAATCTCAAGAGAAAAATCAGCATGGTGTTTCTAAGTTGAGTCCTAGGCCTTCTCAAACCAGTTCAAACCAGAGTTTAATGCGAGAGGCTCAGCAGATTTCTGCTTTGTTGTCAGTCACTAAAATGTGATGACCTCAGCAGCCATAAACCAAAGGTAACGAGTATCCCACAGAGAGAAAGCAGATGAAGAGAACATACAGTATGATCCTCATAAGACTTTCTCATTCTAAAGTGCAATTCTACTCTCATTTTCTTTCTATGAGATTCTATGAAGCAATCCCAGAAGAAGTCAAGAATCAAGATACTAAGCTCTATCCTCCCTACTCATTTAGAGTAAAATCATTTCCTACAAAGTTCTACAGTTTGTGTTTCTAACTGTCCTATGCAACCATCTGTCAGTTGCTGATTTTACACCTTTTTCTTCGCATAAAATGTAAGAAGCTAACTGAAATGCAGCCACTTTGCAAAATGCAATAGAGCTTCAATAATTTCAATATATTTGTGTCTTATTTCCCTCATTCTAAACATACGGCCTTTGAGAGGGCCCTGAAAAAAAAAAAAAAAAAACAGCCAAATACAACGATTTCTTTGGCCTGCTTCTGTACTTGCAGAATTAAGAACTTAATTCTTTCACTCCATCGTCCCTGCCACACCAGCAAAACTCAAGGTGAAGCATGATAACAACACACGTTGGAATCCAAAAAAATCTATTGTTAAACGCTCAAATAACTGAAAGACACAGGAAAAAGGTGTTAACCAGCCAACAATAAACGTGAGGCTATTGGGAACAACTTTTCACACGCGGAGTAAATTAGGATGCATGAGATTACATTCCACCCAACACTAGTTTGATTTCTTTTTCCCTTTGCAAATCACACCTGTAACCTTCTCAACAGCACCAGAAAACAACGGCACTGACCCTGGACACTGACTTGCCAGATAGTTTCCAAAGATGTCACCAGTGCTGAAGCCCACCTCCCTACTCACCTGTGATGCATCCGCTTGGGGCCAAATGTCAGAGAAAGGAGCACTCGGGTGGTGGGGAACCGTCATCAGGGTTTGCGTTCCAGGGTCACTTTGCTACAACATCTTGCTCACAACCGCTGCACCGACGCAGCCACTTGTCCCCGGGGCCGCCCAGGGCCTCCCAACTTCTCCCAAGGGCCGGAGGCCCTGCACCCCGCCACGGGTTGGGGCATGTCGAAGAACACCTGGGGCCTTCCGTCCAGAAGCTTCGGGAGGGGAGCCGCCCAACCTGGGGGAGTGGAGAAAAGAGCGGTCACCAAAACCACAGGGAGGTTGCAGCCCGAGTCTTCTCGTCACCTGAGAGCCCCAGGCGCTGCGGACGCCGCCTCCCACGGGTTGTGGTTTCGCCAGCCTGCACTGGGCCCGCAGGCCCGGCCGCCTTGCCCCGCCCCGCGCCGGCGGGGCCCGCGCGCAGCCCACCTGCCAGCTTCGCTGGGGGCGCGAGCGCCTGCCCCACCGCTTTGTTCCTCATCCGCGCAGAGTTCGCCTAGGGGCCCTGCCACTCCGCTCGGCCCCCTCACCCCGGGGGCCGCTGCCCTAACGTTTCCCGCCCGGCCCGGCCCTTCCCGGCCCGCCGCCTCCTCAGGGCCGCACCCTCCGCGGTGCCTTTCCAGCTCTTCAGCCACTCTCGGCGCCCGCCACTACGCCCCTCGTGCGTGCAACCCTCCCCGCCGCGGCCCGCAAGCGGCGCCCGCGCACCGCCGCGCCCCTCTCCCAGCCCAAGCCCCTCCGCGCGTGCGCACGGAAGATGCGCAGGCCGCGAGAAGCTCCGCCGGGAGCTCAGTGTCTGCATCCGGCCGGGTCGAATCGAGCGCCGAGCGATCGACCCGTGGTTGCTAGGCGACCAGGGCTGCTGTGCCCACGGGGGTGAGTTTTGAATCCCCTAAATCCCGCAGACTCAGGATTTCAGTCTTCATGGTATTCCTCTACTAGGAAAGCCTGGGTCCACACAAAGCCCCAAAAATTCGAAGTACGGAATTGAGCCCCGAGAGTTGTCGCTGTTGCCCAGAAGGAATTGGGATTCTCTACTGAATATTTTTCACTGTCTGCTACACCTGAAGGCTGCCCAGTTTCCCTGCTTCCCGTCATAAATGCTGGAGTTTGGGATTTTAAAGAAATGTTCTTCCTCTTTTCTCTGCCCTTAGTTCTTCTCTACTGCGCTCCTAACGCTAAGGGTACCGAGATGGTTTTAAAGGAAGATGGTCCCAAGCTCCTCAGCGGTAGACGTGGAAACTACACCACACTGCCTGGTGGCTCCCATACACCAGCAGAACAGCAGACTCAGGAATTCTTCCTCTCATTCACAAAGCGTTTGTTGAATTACACCTCAAACCTAAGGATACAGAGCAAGGCATAAGCCCTGATCTTCACTTGCCTGCAGTCTAGTGGGGACTGATGAATTTTGAAAATTCAATGTAATGTGAAAGGGTAGACATGCAATGTTTTGGAGGAGAGCTGGGAGGGGTGTCAACCCCCATAATGTTTCCCTTCCTTTACTTCTCATGGTGAGAAAGCACATTCCAGATGAGGAAACAGCACTGAACATTGGCAGGCAGGTCACATTGGTTTTGCTCTCTGTTGACAACAAATAGAAATCTAAATCAAGAAGGTCATCATCCCAACTGAGAGACAGTATTCCCTGAAATGCCACTTCAAATCAGAAGCCTAGAGAAGGATGATGTATCTTATTACCAGGCGAATGCTTTCACTAGGTTTGGGTTTGGATGTCTATTCTTTTGGAACAATTTTTATTAAGTTTAGAGGTGAACATAAAAATCAGGTCACATAAATGTAAGAGCTAAAACCATAATACTTACAGAATAAAATAAAGGCAAAAATCTTTGTGACCTTGATAGGACACAAAACCCACAAACTATTAAAAAAAACTGGACCAGGTACAGTGGCTCTCGCTTCAGCACTTTGTGAGGCTGAGGTAGGAGGATGGCTTGAGCCCAGGAATTTGAGACCATCCTGGGCAACAAAGTAACATCCTGTCTCTACAAAAAATTAGCTGGTCATAGTGATAAGCGTGTGTAGTCCCAGCTACTTGGGAGGGTGAGGCAGGAGAATAGCCTGTGCCCAGGAGTATGAGGTTGCAATGAGCTAAGATTGTGCCACTGAACTCCAGCTCAGGTGACAGAGAGACCCTGTCTAAAAAAAAAAAAAAAAAAAAAAAAAAGGACAAATCAAAATTCATAAGAATTAAAATGGTTGTTCTTGAAAAGATACTGCTGACAAAATGAAGAGTCAAGCCAGAGACTGGGAGAAAATATTTTCAAAACAAGTATCTGACAAAGGATTTGTATTGAATATATAAATAATCCTTTAAACCACATAATAAGAAGGCAATTCAGTTTACAAAATGAGGCAAAAATGTCAACAGCCAGTTCACCAAAGAAGATATATGGATGGCAATTAAGCACAGAAAAAGATGTACAACGTCATTAGGTATCAAAGAAATGCAAATCAAAGCACAATGAAGTGCTATTACACACCTACTAGAATGGTTAAAATTAAAAAGACCAACTATAACAAATGTTGGCACATATATGGAGCAACTGGCACTCTCATATTTTGTTGGTGAGAATGCAAAAAAAACAAAAACAAAAACAATTGCCACAGCCATTTTAGAATGGCAGTTTCTTTTTCTTTTTTTAGACACGGTTTCACTCTGTCACCCAGGCTGGAGTGCAGTGGTACAGTCGTGGCTCACTGCAACATCTGCCTCCTGGGTTCAAGTGATTCTCCTGCCTCAGTCTCCCCAGCAGCTAGGATTACAGATGCTTGCCAACATGCCTGGCAAATTTTTGTATTTGTAGTAGAGATGGGGTTTTACCATGTTGACCAGGCCAGTTGCAAACTCCTCACCTCAAGTGATACTCCCGCCTTGGCCTCCCAAAGTGCTGGGATTACAGGTGTGAGCCACTATGCCTGGCCAGCAATTTCTTATACCTCTTATACCATACAATTCTCCATATTCCTTAGGTATTTACCAAAGAAAAATAAAAACATATGTACAAAGACTTGTATGCCAATGTCCATAGCTGCTTTATCTATAATAGACCAAAACAGGAAATGACCCAAATGTCCATCAACTGGTAATGAATAATGATAGTGTACAGTCTCTATACAGTGGAATTCTACTTAAAAATAAGAAGGAACAAGCTGTTGATACATGGATGGATCTCAAAAGCCATATTATGCTAAGTGAAAGAAACCAGACACAAGAGACTACATATTATGAGTCCAGGTATATGAAATTCTAGAAAAGGCAAAACTGTGGCAATAGCAGATAAGTGATTGTCAGAAGTTGGAAATGGGTGTGGGGATGAGATTGCCTACAAGGGGGCGTAAGAGAACTTTTAGGAGTGATAAAAATGGTCTTGATCGTGGTAGAAGTTATACAACTGTGTATACATCTGTCCAAATTAATCAAATAGTAAATTTGACATTGGTGAGTTTTGTTTTGTTTTTTTTTGAGATGGAGTCTCACTCTGTTGCCCAGGCTGGAGTGCAGTGGTGTGATCTCAGTTCACTGCAACCTCCAACTCTCAGGTTCAAACAATTCTGCCTCAGCCTCCCAAGTAGCTGGGATAACAGGCACTCGCCACTACACCCTGCAATTTTTTGTATTTTTAGTAGAGACGGGGTTTCACTCTGTTGGCCAGTCTGGTTTTGAACTCCTGACCTTGTAATTCACCCACCTCAGCCTCCCAAAGTGCTAGGATTATAGGTATGAGCCACCTCGCCCAGCCAGTGAGTTTTATTGTATGTAAAAATACCTCAAAAAGTCAATTTAAAAAATTATGTCAAGATTACCAAAGATTGAAGTGTTCTGACTCTACTCCCCAGACTAGGCACACTGTATGCTCTCTCATAGTACCTATCTTTATTGTAATAAATTGTTTAATTTTCTATTTTGCCAAATAGATTTTAAATTTTGGGGAGAAGATTCATGTCTAATTTAACGCTATATAACATAGCACTATACCTGGCATATATTAGATATTCAATAAATTTCTGATGTGTGAGGGAGAGTCAAGCTGGCATAATTTGAAGGCATGCATATTGACTTACATATCTATTTATTTGGAGATGTACAGCAAATGGTTGCCCAAAGATTGCCTTGACTGCTGATTTAGGGTGACTTACTCCTTTAAGGAGACTCCACGGTGCTATTAAGACAATAAAAACAATGGAAAGGCCAGACACAGTGGCTCATACCTGTAATCCTAGCACTTCAGGAAGCCAAGGCTGGTGGATTGCTTGAGTCCAGGAGTTCGAGCCTAGCCTGGGGAACATGGTAAAACCCTGTCTTAACAAAAAATACAAAAATTAGCTGGATGTGGTGGTGCATGCCTATGGTCCAAGCTACTTGGGAGGCTGAGGTAGGAGGATCCTTTGAGCCTGGAAGGTTGACGCTGCAGTGAGCTGTTATTGGGCCACTGCCACTGCACTCTGGCCTGGGCGACAGAACAAGACACTGTCTCAACAACAACAATGGGAGGAACTGGCCAGTCACAGAAGTAGAATTAAAGAACGTTGGCATGGCAGAGCAATGAGGATACGTTCTGAGGAATGCATCCTCAGGTGATTTTGTGGTTGTGCAAACATCATACAGTGGACTTAACACATATCTGGATGGTCTAGCCTACTACACGCCTAGGCTAGACGGTATAGCCTACTGCTCCTAGGCTGCAAAACTGCACAGCATGTTACTGTACTGAATACTCCAGACAATTGTAACATTGTGGTATTTGTGTATCTAAACATAGAAAAGGTACAGTAAAAATATGGATAAAAGATTAAAAATGGCATGCCTGAATGGGGCAGCTTCATTATAATCTTATGGGATCACTCTTATATATGCTATTGGTCATTGACTAAAACATCATTGTGGCACAGGACTGTATTAGAATGACTGTGAAATATTGATGGAGAGTATAGTCAAGCATAGACCTTAGAGGTAATATCAGACAACGAGATAACAACCACTAAGATTTTTCCTGGACATCAGAGATAGACACAGAGAGCAAATTACCTTTAAACATTATCTCCTAGCACCAAAGATAAGAACAGTAATGGGTAAACTTGGGCCCAGATTTAGCTGCTCAGGATATCTTTCTTTTAACTAACCCTCATTAAGGTTTTAAATCTTGCTTCCTATCTCTTATGGTAAGGAGGGTCTGGAAATAAAGACCTTTTACGTAGGCAAACCTGTTCTTTGTCATTCTTGGGATTCCCGCCCATAAGTTTGATACAATTATAATGTATAATGCAAGGACTGACCTCCTTCCTTATTTAATATTTGCAGAAAGGAATAGGAAGGCTAGCGTTTATTCAACAAATACTTGTCAAGTTTCTACTATGTGCCAGGCATTGCTCTAGGAACTACAGGCATAGCCGGAAACGAAACAGTCAAAAAATACCAGTTCCTATGGAGTTTACATTATAACGGAGGAAGATAGATGATAAAGAAATAAATAATTAAAATATACAATATTCCAGATAGCAATAAATAACATGAAAAAAGAATAGCTGGGAAAATGGACAGAAAATGCCTAGGGATGGGCCTGCAAAATTTTTTTTAGATGGAGTCTTGCTCTGTTGCCCAGGCTGGAGTGCATTGGCCTGATCTCAGCCCACTGCAACCTCTGCGTCCCAGGTTCAACTGCTTCTTCCACTTCAGCCTCCCGAGTAGCTGGGACTACAGGCACCTGCCACCATGCCCAACTAATTTTTGTATTTTTAGTAGAGACGTGGTTTCACCATGTTAGCCAGGCTGGTTTTGAACTCCAGACCTCGTGATCCACCTGCCTCGGCCTCCCAAAGTGCTGGGATTACAGGTGTGAACCACTGCGCCTGTTCGGGCCTGTAATTTTAATAGGGTAGACTGAGAAGTTATCACTCAAAAGGTGACATTTGAACCAAAGGAGAAGAGAGAGTGATCCATGCAGACATTTAGAGGAAGAATATCTCAGTCAGAAAGAAGGTCAAGAGCAAAGGCCCTGAGGCAGGAGACTGCCTGGCAGGTTTGAGAAATTGCAAGGACACCGGTAACTCTAGAACTGTACTGCCCAGTGTGGTAGCTGCTGCCCACCTGTGGCTATGAAGCCCCTGACATGGGCCTAGTTTCAATTGTGTAATTATTTTAGAGTGGGAAGTAAAATAGAGTGATTTTGTCAATAGCCCCTCAGTATTTTTTTTTTTTTTTTTTTTTGCTCCTCTCGGTAGCCAGCCCTTTTCCTCTTGGGAAGACGTGGAATCTATTTTTCTGCCCCTTGATTCTGAGTTTGCCAGGCGGGACATATGCTTGAACTGAGCCGAGGTCAGGCCAAATCACTGATCCTCAGGTTCAAGAGCTAAATAAGTGCTTAGCATTTTATTGACGGCCATTCTGAGGAGGCTGCCCCACTTTTCTTGGCTACTACTGAGTCTCTGCTCTGATCTTAGGAAACTGATACAGGGGTATAGAGGATTAAGCGCTAGGTCACAGAACAATATTTCTCTTAGATTAAAGTCCCAAGTACTTGTTCAGCTCCTCTAAAAGCTGTAGAATTACTTGTTTTCTAAATGCAGTGTATGTGGCAGTAGAACTGGGGTGGTCTTGTATGTTATGTTAACTCCTAGGAATTATTATTATTATTTTTTTTTCTTGAGACAAAGTCTTGCTCTGTTGCCCAGGCTAGAGTGCAAATGGAGCAATCTTGTCTCACTGCAACCTCCGCCTCCTGGGCTCAAGCAATTCTCCCACCTCAGCCTCCCAAGTAGCTGCGATTATAGGCATGCACCATCACACCCAGCTAATTTTTGTATTTTTTGTAGAGACAGGGTTTTGCCATGTTGCCCAGGCTGGTCTCAAATTCCTGGGCTCCTGTGATCCTTCTGCCTTGGCCTCCCAAAGTGCTGGGATTACAGGCATGAACCACCATGCCCAGCCAAGTCTTAGGACTTTAAAGGCTGAACACATGGTGTCAAACTAATTTAGTTTCTCAGATCTGAAGGAACTGTACTAATTTCTGTGAGGGTTGTGTAGAAAGAATGAATCCAAACTCTACACAGGCTTTTGAACATCCCCCTTCTAACTAGATTGAGCAGAATAAGAAATCAAGAAGTGAGGAGAAAAAAACACATCATCAATACCACAACACAGAAGACTTCTGTGACCCAGTGTGGGGTGGTTTTCCCCACACACCAAGCAAGCAATCAGCTCTGCAAAGCACAACAGTTGGGTGCCCTCCAATTCAATTTCAACACTATCTACCTGGAGAAAGCATCACATCTCACAGGTTGAGGGCTCAGTCTGGTTGAGGGTTCAGTCCCACCAGACTTCCCCCTGACCCTTCTCCATCAGACACCAGTCACAAGTCCAGGCCCCTGGAAGTTCTGACCAACTGGCTTCCAGTTGGGGTTTCCATGACCCACCTCTTTGGGTCCCATCAATTTGCTAGAGTGGCTCACATAACTTCGGTTTACTGGTTTGTTACAAAGGATATTACAAAGGATACAGATGAAGAGATGCACAAAGCATGGCATAGGAAAGGGGTACAGAGCTTCTGTGGCCCTCCTTGGGCGTGCCACCCTCCAGGAACCCCCAGAAGTTCAGCTATCCAGAAGCTCTCCAAACCCTGTCCTCTTGGGCCTTAATGGAGACATTCTTGGACAGGCATGACTGACTACGATGTAGAAATGTAACTGAACAAAAAGGGTGTGATCTAATACTAATACACAGAGTCGGGAAACTCAGCAAGGCCTGTCTGTTCACATTCTTCCTAGTCTCTTCTGTGCAGCATTCCTTCCTCCAGGGGATGGGGCAGGATTCCTTCTGAATTGAGGGTCTCATGACTCACAGTCATAAAGGTGGTGGAAGATAAGAGTTCTGCTGTGAAAGGAGGGCAGGGGAAGTTCTGAGAGAGAGATTCTGTTTTCTCAGGCCTGCTTCTGAGTGCCCTAACATTATAACAAAATACTGTATCAAGAGCTAACGGAATTAAAAGCCAGAAACTGTGGACAAAACCCAATATTTCATGGTATCACAGAAGGGAAATGATTCTAGGAGTTTAACCAAAGAAATTTTAATATTGATATCTCTGAATTTTAAACTACAAGGATCAGGTTATTTAAGCTTTGAGTTTTAACTTAAGCCTACCAATTTGATAATGAGGATTTTTTTTAATTTGGAGGATTATTCTGTGGGTAATTTATTTGACCGGATAACCTCTGGCCAGCTATGCTGGAATGGCCTTCATTAGAAATAACAAATAGAATCAGGAATGAGTTTTTGGCCTAGGGTCTACCACATTTTGGAGTTAATTTAACTGATGTACTGTTCTGATCCATTTTAGAAATATAAGGGGCAAAAACTAAACTGCCTATCTGTGAGTCTAAGATGATAAATAAAGGAGCGGTAGTTGCTATTGAAGGAAGCTGGAAACTCAAGAGAGAAAGACAAAATCATTGTCTTTGTTAATGGCCTCCTAAAATTCCAACAGTAGCGATAAAAGAAATAAAAACATAACTGAAAATTTACCTCCAAAGAAGGTCCATAGCCGGGCGCAGTGGTTCACACCTGTAATCCCAACATGTTGGGAGGCTGAGGCAGGTGGATCGCCTAAGCTCAGAAGTTCAAGACTAGGCTGGGCAATATGTTGAAACCACATCTTTACAGAAAATTTAAAAATTAGTCAGGTGTGGTGGCACATAGCTGTGGTTCCAGCTACTCAGGAGGCTGATTGATTGAGCCCAGGAGGTTGGGGCTTCAGTGAGCCAGGATCATGCAACTGCACTCCAGCCTTGACAACAGAGCAAGACTCTGTCTCAAAAAAAAAAAAAAACAAAGTTCATATGTTTTTTGTTTTACCCACCCTCCAAGGAACAGATAATTTTCATCTTTTACAAATGGTTCCAGAAACAGAAGGAAAGCTGGTCAACTTATTTTTAAGAGTTTGAAATAATGCTGATACCAAAAAAGGAGAGCACAAGAAAAGAAACTATGAGCCAGTATAACTTGGAACTATAAGAACAAAATTTCTAAACAAAATATTGACAAATTGAGTCCAGCAGTGTATAAAAGAATTATGACTTCATAGGATTTTATTCTAAGAATGCAAGATGACTCAACGTTACAAAATCTATTGTAGCAATTCACTACAATAACAAGAAAATACATGATTATAGATATTTAAAAGCATTTGATAAAATTTAAAACCATTCCTGATGATAGCAAACCAATTTCCTTAACTTGGTAAAGAATATCTACTAGATAGTGAAACATTAGAAGCTTTCTCATTAAAATACCAGGATGGGCCAGGCACAGTGGCTCACACCTGTAATCCTAGCACTTCGGGAGGCCAAGGTGGGCAGATCACGAGGAGGTCAAAGGATTGATACCATCCTTGTCAGCATGGTGAAACCCCATCTTTACTAAACATATAAAAATTAGCTGGGTGTGGTGGTGCATGCCTGTAATCCCAGCTACTCAGGAGGTTGAGGCAGGAGAATCACTTGAACTCAGGAGATGGAGGTTGCAGTGAGCCAAGATGGCTCCATTGCACTCCAGCCTGGTGACAGAGCGAAACTCCATCTAAAAAACAAACAAACAAACAAACAGGATGTGCTACTATTAGTAGTAGTATTAGTATTAGACTGGAGATTTTATACAATGACATTCAATAAGAAAAAGAAATAAGTTCTATTAGAAAGAATCAAAACTATTAGTATTAATAGTATGATTATAGTTTAAGAAATCCTGGGAAAAAAATCATCTTTAAAAAGACTATTAGGACCATCTTAGCCAGGCATGACGGCTCATGCCTATAATCCCAGCACTTTGGGAGGTAGACTCAGGTAGATTGCCTGAGCTCAGGAGTTCAAGACCAGCCTGGGCAACATGACAAAAACATGTATCTATCAAAAAGTACAAAAAAATTAGCTGGGCACGGTGGCATGCACCTGTGGTCCCAGCTACTAAGGAGGCTGAGATGGAAGGATGGTTTGAGCCTGGGAGGCAGAGGGTGCAGTGAGCCAAGATCGTGCCAGTGCATTCCAGCCTGGGTGACAAGAGTGAGACCCCATGTCTCAAAAAAAAAAAAAAAAAAAAGAACCATCTTGAGTGAGTATTGTTTCACAAGTGTATACATGTATTCAAAGCTTATTAAATTGTATATTTGACATCTGTGCATTTAATTGTATATAGATCTTACCTTGATTAAAAACCATTAGAACTAATAAGAGTTTCATGAAATGACTGGTTTAAAGATTAACATGAAATAAATCAGTAGCTTTGAATAACAGAAAAAAATCTTATTCACAATAGCAACAAAACCTATAAAACATCTAATAAGACATGTGCAAGACTTACATGGAAAAACCTTTGAAATTTATTAAAGGGCAAAAAAGAAGACCTGAATAAATAAGTTCTACTATGTGCATATATGGAGAGATGCAATTTTTTTTTAAAGGTTATTCTCTCCAAATTAACCTTTTTAATGGAGACAGGGTTTTGCTCTGTTGCCTAGTCTGGAGTGCTGTGTCATGATCACAGCTCACTGCAGTCTCGATCTTCTGGGCTCAATCAATCCATTTGCCTTAGCCTCCTAAGTAGCTGCAACCCCAGGCATATGCCACCACGCCTAACTACTTTTAGTATTTTTTTATAGAGATGGGGTCTCCCCATGTTGCCCAGGCTGGTCTCAGGCTCCTGGGCTCAAGTGATCTGCCTGTCTAAGCCTCCCAAAGTGTTGGAATTATAGGTGTGAGCCCCTGCACCTGGCCCAATTTGATCTTTCTATTTAACACAACCCCAATTAGAATCTCAAGTGGTGGTTTTTTTCCTCATGGATATTAAAAGTGCACGTTGCATTCTTTGGTCTTCTTTTCCGTATTTGGGCAACTTTGCCCAATAGTTCTTCCACATGAATTTTAGAGCCAGCCACTCATTCTCCATGTCTTGAGTTTGGTTCCTCTTCCTAATTCACAGCAAGGTGTTATACAGACAAAGAGAGGCCTTGTAAAACTTGTAGTAGGAGAAGGTAGCCTTAAACAAGGGAGAAAAGACAAAAGCTACAAGGAAAGGATTAAAATATTTGACTACTTCAAAATCTAACATTTTTATATGACTAAAAGATGACATAGACAAGGTTAAAATACAAATACTGTTTAAGAAGGACATAAAAAGCATTAATAATTTGAACCTAAAAATTTATGGTTCTTTAAATCTTGCTGTAAATTACACAATCATTATCTCTACAACTGAATGTAAAGGTAGGGGTAAAGAAGTAATAAAGCTTTTCCTCTTCTGCCTTACAGTTTGGCCTTCAGTTAACTTTCTGTTATCTGTTACTCTGGAAACTCGATAAAGGTAGATAAATGTCAACTACGTCATTAGCAGTCTCACTTATATATATTTTTTTCTGGTTGGAAATAAAGATCTTTTAGAACCTCATTTATATTAAAGCAATTACCTGTCTAGCAAATTGCATCTGGACTGGCACAACTATATATATCTGATGAAGGGGCAAAGGTTTAGGCTTCCCTGAGTATAGAATTGGGCTCCCTGGGTTGCTAGAAGCTACGCCCATGAAGTCCTTACAAGAAATATTGGCTCCCTGAGGGCTAAGAGACAGAATTCTAAGTTAGAACAGCTGACACGCTGGTCTGATACAAGTCTAGTTTTCTTGCACCTGAGCTACTGCTGAGCTCCAGGAGCGTTGGAGGGAGCAGCTATGTGGATTGCTGTATAGATTACCATAAGGTTTTCCAGGGAGGTGGAATGTGTGTGTCCTGCTCCAATATGTCATTCCTGACCTACATCCTCTCAAGCAAATCTGATGCCAAATGTGGCCCATGGTAGTCTGAATGAGTCTAGATGTTAGCTGTACCTAAGAAGCCCCCTGGTGAATGTTGCCCACAGTAATACAGGTAATTTATATTTGAGCTATATAGAAAAGGACTGATAATAGAATCATGTTAGATAATCAGTTTGAGATTTAGTTAACTCACCCATGACAAATCTTATGGCTAGCATGAGGTCATAATACAGCATATGTATCCCTGTTGTTCCTTGTGGCAGCAGACATAAATTACAGTATGGGGCCAGAAAGGTATGTACGCCTCTGTGTCATGAGACTAGGAAACTCAAATCTGTATGTGATCTTATTAATATTTTTCCTTAGAACAGCCAATATTTGTGATCTTATCAAATATTTTATAAGAAGAGCCAATTTAGGTCTCTCAGTTTTCAAGCTGGTGATACAGGACCTGAGTTTTAGGGGTGGAAGTTTTCTTCCTCCACAGATATGCCTTTAAATCGATTGACCTTTAGGAACAGCCTACCTGCCCATCTGCCCCCTTTCATGAGCAGACCCAAATAGGACTACACAGACCCAGCCCCAGTTGTTCTTGGCAGGTTAGCATATGTGTTACATGATCTAGCCAGCCTTAGGACAGCTTTAGGTTGGAGAGAATGTTTATTTGGGTCAAAACTGACTGCAGAGTAATCAGGAGTCAAAACATCCTTTTTTGATCTCTTATATAAAGAAGGTAACCCCCACCCCATACCCTGTGCATCATGTGAGTAAAACAGTGCTATTTCTACTGGAAAAGCCACTTATTTTCAATGCTTTTGCCCTTTAGGAAAGGCTCTGTCAACATTCTTTGTGACTATGCAGTTAGGTCATTATATTACTTGGATCCTATAAAAAGACCACTGTAGGATCAGGATTTGCCTAGTTTTGATTTTGGTATTAGGGGAGAGAGAGAGAGAGAGAGAGAGAGAAAGTCTCATAGATACTTCTTCCTCAGAGACAGAATTTACAAGGAGCCAGAGACCCTGGTCCAAGGGTTCTAATTTTTAATGATAAATCTGTTGGTTTGGGTCAGATCAGGGGGTGTCATTTGAACTTTCTACACATATTCTCTTATGATGTTTCACTAAGTTATAAAAACAAGAAAGTAACAGTGCTGTTACTAACAAGTTAAACAGTAGAAAGATTTATAAAGAAAAATGAACAATCCCCCCTTCCTTCCCATACCACTCTTTCTTTTTAGTCAACCAATGCAAAAAAAAAAATTTAGTGTACATCTTGCTATTTCATTCTCTATGCTCACAGAAACACATATAAATGACATACACATCATGTAGAATTGTTTTTATGTTCTCACTGCATATGTTACTCTGCAATTTGCTTTTTTCACTTAACACATTGTGGATATGTCTGCACATTCTTACGTATAGATTTTACTCATTATTTTTAATAACAGCATAATAGTCTCGGATTTTTAACTCTTTCCCTATTGATGGACATTCAGGCTGTTCAGATTTGTTCCTCTTTTCTTCTTTTTCTTATGTACAGATTTTACTCATTTTTAATAATAGCATAATATTCTAAGATCTTTAACCTTTCCCTATTGATGGACATTCAGGCTGTTCAGGCTATTCTCTTTTTCTTCTTTTTTTTTCTTTGAGCCAGAGTCTCACTCTGTCACCCAGGCTGGAGTGCAGTGGCTCGATCTCAGGTCACTGCAACCTCTGCCTGCTGGATTCAAGCAATTCTCCTGCCTCAGCTTCCTGAGTAGCTGGGACTACAGGCACGCGACACCACGCCTAGCTAATTTTTTGTATTTTTAGTAGAGACAGGGTTTCACTGGCCAGGCTGGTCTCATACTCCTGACCTCATGATCCTCCTGCCTCGGCCTCCCAAAATGCTGGGATTACAGGTGTGAGCCACTGCACCTAGACTTACCTTTTAGTTTTTTAAGACTGGGGTCTTGCTCTGTTGCTCAGGCTGGAGTGCAGTGGCATGATCTTTTCTTTCTTTCTAAAAGGTGGGGTCTTGCTATGTTGGCCAGGTTGGTCTTGTACTCTTGGCCTCAAGCGGTCCTCCCGTCTCGGCCTCCCAAAGTGCTAGGATTACTGCTGTGAGCCGCTGCGCCCAGCCAAGCTACACCTTTTAAAATGTGACTAACCTATGCCTGAAAGGAATAATTATTTTTATTTTTTTTGCCTTGTTTTTCCAGTTTCTTCAGGCAGATCATTTAGAACAAACAGGAAAGCACAGGACTTGCCAAACAAAAAAGAAAAACATGTTAGGGCAGCACCTCGTCTGCTGAGGAATAGGCAGAAAGGTCTCATCATAAATGTAGGGGGGTTTTGCTTCTCTTGTTTTTTAAGTTGGACTTTTAAAGTAGAAGATGCCTTTAATGTACTGGTTTGCAGAAGAGGAAACCTGATTTTCAGTGTGATAAGACATTCTTTGACATTAACCAGTACAGCTGGATTTTTAATGACACTTTCATCTTCAAAGGCTTTACCAACACAGATGGATTAATTATTCATTTTTGGGGGGGTTATGTGTTAAAACGACAAGTCTTCAAAGCCATCATCTTCTCTCCTTGGAACTGGGGCTCTCCAGCTTTCAAATGTTGCTTTCCTGCCCCCAAGAGAGAAAATAAATGGCACTTTTTAAAGAAGAATAATCCAATGGAAAAGTACTCTTTGCACTATGGAAAGATGATGCCCTTATATCTTGGATGAGATTAGAAGAGGGGGTTGGGAAACAATATTTAAGTTGTGTTTACAGTAAGCACTGTGAGAAATAACCAGCTAAGTGCGTTTGTTATTGTTCAGTCTTTTGATGTGCTCCTAAAAAGTCGCATATAACTATAAAACACCCTGAGTCAAACTAAGCTGGAACATAATATGCAGACCCTTATATTCTGTGCTAAAGACTATATTTTTCCTTTCCCTCCAAACATGCCTCATTGAGTTCTTAAAAGATTCGGGTTTCGTAGAAGAAAAACCTCAAGCGTCGCCCCGGGTCGTCCTTGACTTGACACATTTTATAACTGCAAGGGAGCAGTCTTTCCTTTGATGAGGCAAAGACCCCAGCAATGAAAGAGTAAGTGTAAGTTTGCAAACACTCTAAAAGCTCCTTCCATTAGACCTGGTCGAGGGAAATCACAAGGAACAGTCAAGTGATTTTCAAGGAGAAAGCCTCTGGTCCACTTTCCCTCCGCCGCAGGTTCCTGGGAGGAGCTCTTCTCAAATCCTAAAGATTGCGAGGCTCTTGGCTAACGACTCACCTCTTGAAGACCTAGAGTGGTGGATTACAGGCTTTGAAAAGCTTTTGGTGGCTTCAGAGGATGACTCTGGTGTGAGCTCACCGTTCCAGGCTGGGGGGCCAGGCAGAGGAACCCCCTTTGTTATCTTTTGAAATAAGATCAGCAGGAACACAGGGTAAGTGTGGATTAGGAGGTCCTACCTCTTTGCCTGGCACCTCCGCCTGAATCTTCATAAAAAGATCGAGTAGTGCAATGAACTTCAGGAATCATGCAACGTTTCCTTGAAGCCTGTCCAGGAACCTAACTTCTGGACCCAGAAACGTCTCCAAAGACAGACCCGCCGAGCCAGGCAGTCTGGATGCACCAGCACTTCTGCTTCGAAGATTCTGTTTCGTCTTCTTCTGTTGACAGATTGACACTCTTGGGTGATTTGTGTGCTTTCCGGCGAATGATGGAGACACGTAAACCGGCGGGACTGCTGGCCTTGCCCTACTCGCTGCGCACCGCGACCCTGGGCGTGCCGGAGACCCTGCCCGAGACCCTGCCCGGACTGCCGCGCAGAGACCCGCTCAGGGTCGCCCTGCATCTGAAAGCGGTGTGCTGGGAGTGGGCGCGCGGCGGCTGCGCGCGGAGACGGCAGTACCTGCCCCTGCCGCTGGACGGCGCCTTTGAGTCCGCCTTCCTCCGCAGGCGCAACGAGCGCGAGCGGCAGCGGGTGCGCTGCGTGAACGAGGGCTACGCGCGCCTCCGAGACCACCTGCCCCGGGAGCTGGCGGACAAGCGCCTCAGCAAAGTGGAGACGCTCCGCGCCGCCATCAGCTACATCAATCACCTGCAGGAGCTGCTGGAGCGCCAGGCCCAGGGGCCCGAGGGCGCGGCCGGCGCCGCCCCCCAGCGCACAGCGGAAGGCAACAGCGACGGCGAGTCCAAGGCCTCCTCGCCGCCTTCGCCCTGCAGCGAGCCCGAGGAGGGGGCAGCTAGCCAGCGCCCGGAGCGGCCGTGATCCCCGCGCCCGGGAACCCCCGCGCCCGCCGCACAGCTCTCAGCCTACGGTCCTCCCCGAAGGTGGTTTGCATTCTTAATCTGGTATCTTCTCCAGGCCTGAATCTTAGGAAATAGAAATGAGTGCTGGGGGTTGCGGGGGAGGGAGGTGTTTTGACATTTGGGAATTGCTCCCCTGCCCTTGTTACGTGCCTGAAACTTACGGGTGCTTATTAAGGAAACTCTGCCATACTTTCAAAATGCAAACTGTTCCAGATTCTGAGCGCCTCATTGTAAATACGATTATTCTAAAAACTCAAAGGGCGAGAATAACTGGAATTTCCCATCATCCGTGGTGTGGGTAAATTGTACACATAAATATTAAACCTTAACCAAAGAAGAACTTCACCGTCACCAAAACAAAAACAGCCCCAAAGAACCCAAAACAATCTTTAAAATGATAGCAACATTTTCTTGCATTCCTTCCTTTGGGAATTATATTAGAAATTTAATTGAAAAAAATTTTCGACCTCCTGCTTTGGGTGAAGGAGACTGTAAGCTGATACTTGAGAACGTATTTGCCAGCACATGCTGTTGTTGACTGTGTGAATGATGGTGCCAGGGAAGCCATGGCCTGATACACACTGTTTCATCCAGTGGCCACTTGGAAGCTTTGCTGCATTGAGCAGATGATAAAATGTCTCAGAACTAGTGATCTGTTTGAAAGAGAACCCAGATTTGTATGAAAACTTGTTTTTCCTCTCAATTGTTTTGTCCACTGTTTTTTTCATTTTCCTTTTCTCTGCATTTCCCTACCCCACCCCTTGTAGCTCTCCATCTAAGCTTTGGATAAACTAAAGTGGCACTGTGACTTTAAAAATAAACAGGAAATCTACTTGGAAGTCCTTTCTGAGGGCTGAACCTGATGCGGGAAAAGATCTGGGACAAGAGGGATGGATTGAGGTTGGTACATTCTCAAATACTTTTATCACCATGAGGGCTTTCAGGTACAGTATATGGAAATTATGTAGTGATTTCGGCCATGTTAAAAGTCTTTTTAAAATATTTAATTGGGGTTCCTTTTCTTTGTCTGAGAAACAATTTTGAGTTCAGTAGATAAGTTAAATGCTTGTGGATGTATGACAATAAACTTCCCTAAGACTGTTTTCTAATATGCTGAATTATCCTTTCCATGGAGGCAGCTTTGGTTTGTGGGGGAAGAAGGAGAGGAAATGGAAATAGACGAGGAGAGCTAACAGTGGAAGTGCATCCTCCAGGTAGATTTCACTTAGATTTTATTACCCCCTTTTACAGATGTAGCAACTAAGGCAGGCTATATAATCAGTGGACATCTTTTATGTGCCAGGAATTTTGTTGTGGCTTTTTACATTTTGTCCTATTTAATTGTCATAAATTTGTGGGGTGGGTATGACACATATTTTGTGGTTTAAGAAAAAAAAATATGAAGCTGGAAGAGGTTGCATACCATGACCAGTTTAATGTTGCTAGGATTCCTTGAGGTGAGACCCAGTCCTAAGCCTGAACCCAAAGCCCAGGATTTCTTTCTCCCTTGCTGTGCCATCTCTTGCTCTGTCATTTGCTAGTAGGGTTACTGGAGCTAATGTTTCTGCAACTCAATTTTCTCACCTGTACAGAAATGTTTACAGAAGTTTATGTGAAAGACCTTGGTAATCTGCAAGGCGCTAACCAATGACCGATTAGTAGTGTTATTATTTGGGGGGAAATACTATTTCTCAGTTTATGGAAAGTAAAGCTTGGTTAAGAATAAAATCTCTAGGTGGAGTTAGTATGATTTCTTCAGTGTTTCAAAAGAGGGACAGAGTGACCACACTCTCTTACCTTCTGTGGTAAGGTTCTAGGATACATACTTTGAACACTGAATCCATGTTAAAACTGTAATTGGCCAGGTACAGTGGCTCACCCTGTAATCCTAGCACAATGGGAGGCAAAGGTAGATGGATTGCTTGAGCTCAGGAATTTGAGACCAGCCCAGGCACTGGGAACCTTAATGTGGTTTTGTTTGAAGCCCTGTTGAGAATAAGACAATGATTTTGAGAAACCTTTCGGAAAAATTAAAACCCTCTCTCAGCTGGGCGTGGTGGCTCATGCCTGTAGTCCTAGAACTTTGGGAGGCCAAGGCAGAAGGATCACTTGAGGCCAGGCGTATGAGACCAGCCCTTGACAACATACAGAAACCTTGTCAAAAAAGTTTATCCAGGCTTGGTGGCACACCTCTGTAGTTCCAACTACTCAGGAGGTCAAGGCTAGAGGTTTACTTGCACTCAGGTGTTTGAGGCCACAGTAAGCCATGATCGTGCATCTGCCTGCACTCCAGCCTGGGCTCTGACAGAGTGAAGCTGTGATTAAAATAATAATAATAATAGTTAAATGAAAATCTCTCCCAATCATGTAACTTTTTAAAATCAAAAAATAAATCATGCAGTTTTTCTGGGACCTTCCTCATGACTTATAGGAGGAGCATCGATCCAGGAATGAGACCTTTTAAAATGTTCGACCTCTTTTCCTACAAATGATCACTTCATTAACCCAAAAACAATTTCACTTTCTAAAGGAACAAAATAAATTTACAGTGAATTTTGTGGAAGCAAGAGTGGAGGGGAGTTTTGTGGCAATGAAGCATTCGTGAAAGGAGAAAGATTTTCATGTCCTTCAACATCTTCCCTTTTTTTTCTTTTTTTTTTCCCACTCAGCTCAGACATCCCTTGATTGTACTTGATTGCTTTTAGAATACTCCCTGTGGTTGGCAACCTGAGTAATTGCCGTGACACCCCACCCCACCCCACCCCAGTGTGCAGAGCGAGAGGGGCTGTGTTGGGGTGTGGCAGAGCGTGCCCTGGCCCTAGGGCTGGATCAGTCTCTTGCCACTCACCAACTTGGTGACTTTGAACAAGTCCCTAACTGTTGTGTTCTCAGTTTCCTATGCTAGGACACATAAAGAGTGGATCACATTATCTTTTAGACTCTTCTAGCTGGAAAAGATCATTCATCCGACCTGTGCAAATTCCCAGCTGGGGAAAGCAAATATAGTAAGGCATGCCCACTTCCTGCCACACAGCACGGTGTTTCTATTCCTGTATTTCTCTCTTCCCACTAGAATGATCCAGCCCTGCAGCTGTAGCCTACTTTTTTTTTTGAGTCCTAATTGCTGTTACAATGCACAGTTAAAACAAAGCAATACACAAAAAATCACCAAAAGCTTTATAATTTTTTATGGAATGGAGCTTGAAGACCACAAGCTGGTGGAGAAATAGACCCATTTTACCTCAATATGAGGAAAAAGGTATAAATGGTGTAACTGACATCCAAAATGGAAAATATGCTATGAGGATCCAAAGAAAAGAGAGCCCTCTGGGGTCCCTTTTAAGGGCACGAATCCCACTTGGTCCAGCCTCAAGTGAGTAGGGAACAAGAAGGGAAGGCTTTGGTGGATGCAGCATTTAGTAGGTAAGAATGGAACAAGAACTAAGCAGAGGGAATGAGAGGAATAAAGTTGCTGAAAAGGCGCTGGAGAACACAGAGAGGCTGAGTAATAGGAGACTGCACATGATGGCTGCTCTAGAGGAATTGAAAGCCAGGCTAAAACAGCCTGGACTTGATTTTTTAACCAATGGGGAACTATTGAAAAAAAATTGAGAGAGGATGTTGAAGAAGGTACATGGTTGAGGATCATAGTACTCCCATGGCAGGAAGCGGCGGACCAACAGGATATTGGCATAATTAAGGGAGAGGAAGTGAAGTGGGGGCCTGAACTAAGACAATGGCGGTAGAAATGGGAAGGGAAGGATGGATCGACAAGTGGAACTGATAGGTCTTGGCTATCAGTTTGAGGAGCTGAAAGGGATGAGGAAGAGGGAGAAGTTAAAGACAACTGTGGCTGAAATTGAGAACACGGGAAGAGACGTAGGTTTAAAATGTAAGAGTCTTGTTTTGGAGATGCTGAGTATAGAATACTGGTAGGCTACTCCTGCCCACAAGCAACTGAAAATGCTGATGTTGGGGTCAAGAGAAAAGTCAAGCACAGCTGTGCCTTTAAGAACCACACACTTAGAGGGAGTAATAGGAGTAGGTGTGATCTCCACGGGGAAAAAGAGAAGGCTTGGGCATGGTGGCTCACACCTGTTATCCCGGCACTTTGGGAGGCTGAGGTAGGAGGATCGCTTGAGGCCAGGAGTTCAATACCAGCCTGCAAAACATAGGAAGACTCTCCCATGTCTACATAAAGTTTTTAAATTAGCCAGGCATGGTGGTACATGCCTGTGGTCCTAGCTACTCAGGAGGATGAGGTGGGAGGATCTTCTGAGCCCAGGAGGTCGAGGCTGCAATAAGCCATGATCACACCACTGCATTCCAGCCTGGGCAATAGAGTGACACTGTGTCTCAAAAAATAAAAAAAGAAAAGAAAGCAGGGGCAGGCCTGCATTGAAGGTGTGTCAGATGAAGAAATGTCTTTGAAGAGGGCTCAGAAGTAGGAGCCAGAGAAGTTAGAAAGAGAATCAAGCTGGTATGAAATTATGGCAATTAAGTGAGGATCTAATTGTATAAGAAAGAAGGAGTGGTTGACAGCGTCCTGTGAATCAGAGATGTCAGGTGGTTTCATATGAGGGAAACTCATTGGGTTGAGCCCTTTACTCTGACCTCAGTTTCTCTGCAATGTGCTGAATGAAGCAGGGCCTGGATTGCTGTCCTAACTTTAGCACTCTCTATTGCTAGAGACCTAGTAGGAGCAGAAATGGCACATGGAATGAAGAAATGAGAAGTAGAAGTCAACTTGAAGACTGCCCTTTCTAGATGCTTCACTGTGAATGGAGAAAGAGAGCTGGGCTGCTGTGACCCAGGTGGAGGAAAGAATGGGATACCAGAGATAGTTCTGAGCCCGAGTTCTTGATTCAGAGGCTCAGAGGTGACAAAGCTTCAAGGAGTCTGAAATCAGATGGAGGTGAAGGTCCTAGGAATTGGAGAGATTAGCTAATGGGAGGGCAGAGGGTTGGAAGGTAATGTGCTAAAACTAAGGTAGGTTTTTAAATCATTGAAGATGGAGCTAGGTCTGCCATTTGCAGAGAGTGGAGATAAAAATGAAGTAAGCATTATATGAAAAGTATACCTGTGTAGGTTTAATATTGTTCCTTAGGTGCTAACTAGTTTCAAAAACATGAGTTATCTGTTTTTAATAACTTGGTAAAAAAATGACACACATCTCCTCTGTACTGTCACATTTTAAATGATACTCATATTTATTTCATAGTGTAAGGCTTTGTAACGATAAATATCTCCAGAAAGTTCTGCAGTGTTTATTTATTTATTTATTTATTCATTTATTTATGTTTGAGACAGAGTCTCATTCCTGTCGCCCAGGCTGGAGTGCGGTGGCACAATCTCAGCTCACTGCAACCTCTGCCTCCTGGATTCAAGCAATTCTCCCACCTCAACCTCCTGAGTAGCTGGGACTACAGGTGCATGTCACATCCAGATAATTTTTGTATTTTTGGTCGAGATGGGGTTTTGCTGTGTTAGCCAGGCTGGTCTTGAACTCCTGATTTCAAGTGATCCGCCTGTCTTGGCCTCCCAAAGTGCTGGGATTACAGGCATGAGCCACTGTGCCTGGCCTAGTGTGTATTATATGAGACAGTGATAATATATGCTACACACCTTGCCCAAGAATCTGGCAGCAAATAATAGGTGCTGAATAATTCATTAATATCCTTTTGTCTGTGGCTTCTGGATTAAAAAAATATATATATACATATACAAAAACATCAACAAAGAAACCAGTAGAGTAAATGCAACAGATTAAGAGCTGAAGAGGAATAAATAGTACCTTACTTTCTTTCCTTTGTGGCATTTCTGGGGACAGAGGAAGAATAAACGCCTTGCAAAAAAGAACAGGGTTTGGAGGAGAGTAGAACTGAGATGACTTTTAGTCATCTAGATCTGAGGATATGGGGGCTGTACCTTTCACAGAGCAGTTTTGGATTTGTGGGCAACATAACTTCAGTCCTGGACCCTGGGACTTAATTCTTGTCCTCCTGACTCCAGGTGCTGTAAGCCTACAAAGGACTGAATGTTTGTCCCCCTCCACCACAAATTCATATGTTGAAATCCTAACCCCCAATGTGATGGGGCCTTTGGGAGGTGACTGGGTCATGAGGTTATGGGGCTGAGCCCTCATGAGTGGGATTCGTGCCCTTAAAAGGGACCCTAGAGGGCTCTCTCATCCTCTTTGTGCCATCTAAGTATATAACAAAAAGTCAGCAGTCTGCAACCCAGAAGAGGCCCTTCACCAGAACCCAACCATCATCTTAGCACCCTAATCTTGGACTTCCAGCCTCCAGAACTGTAAGAATGGCCGTTTAAGCTGCCCGGTCTACAGTACCTTGCTATAGAAGTCCAAAGGGACTGTGACAAAGCCTTAAACTGAACTCTAGAACTAAGTGGAATCAGGCTAGGGAAAGCATCTATAGGATGTGTGAGCATTCTCCAGCTATAACCAGTCAACAGAGGTTTCATTCAGGTGAATGTGCATGCCAAAAGCTTTCCGAACTGTTTCTGTCTAGACAAAGGTTTTCTTCAAAGCTTTCAAAGTTATCGTCATCATCTCCAAAAAATGGATAACAATTCCATTTGTCACCCTAGGAATGAAAGTTTTAATAGCAATGTTGACCCACAGAATCCTCCTCAGAGTGATCACCATAAAGGCAGACTGTACCCCTAGGCGAGCTCTTTCGACCCTTCTGTCAACCATCACCAGCCCTTTCATCTCCATATCAAGACAGACAGGCTGCTGGGAGAGGGCAGATGGCCTGAAGGGGCTTTATATTTTCTTTATTGGACCATGAAACCACAGCACTGTCTCCAACTCTTTCATTATTGTCACTAAGTTGTGTATGTGTGTTTTACTTGCAGGCTCTCTGGGTGGTGAGACTGGTTTTTAATCCTTTCATAGCTATTTAGCTTCGTCCTTTGGTGAAGAACTGTCAGTGGCATTTTCATGCTGGGTTATTCACTGTCATTAACCACGGCTGAAATGAAACTGCAGATGCCGCAGAGGGAAATGTGTCTGGACGAGAAAACTCTCCAAACTGGTTTCTGCCTACAGAGCGGGCCTGGAGGGGGCCGTTCCTGAAGTTGTTTCTCATTTCCCTGACCATGAAAAAAATCTCTGAAGGAGGAATCCTATCCAAGAAGGGCCTTGAGAAATGACCTGATCTGATCCTAGAATTTTAGAGAAATGAAGGTTAAACTGTACAGGACAGAAGCATATCTTTTCTTTCTTAAAGGACCACCAAAGACACAAATTTTCCAATCAACTAACATTTCCTGAGGGCCTACTATATATAAGGCAGGCTAGTCCTTCTGGGTTTTTTTGTTTGTTTGTTTGTTTTGAAACAGGCTCTCGTACCATCGCTCAGGCTGGAGTGCAATCACGGCTCACTGTAGCTTTAACCTTTCAGGCTCAAGCGATCCTCCCACCTCAGCCTCCCAAGTACCTGGGACTACAGGCACATGCCATCATGCCAGGTGAATTTTTTAATTTTTTGTAGGGTCTTGTTATGTTGCCCAGGCTGGTCTCAAACTCCTGGGCCTGAACTCCTGGGCTCAGGTGACCCTCCCATCATGGCTTCCTGAAGTGTTGGATTATAGGTTTGAGCCACTGCACCCCATTCCCCCGACCCCTTTTTTTGAGACAGGGTCTCACTCTGTTACTCAGACTATAGTGCAGGTGGCACGGTCACAGCTCACTGCAGCCTCCACCTCCTAGGTTTAAGTGATCCTCCACCTCAGCTTCCTGAGTAGCTGGGACCACAGGCATGTACCACCATGTCCAGCTAATTTTTAAGATTTTTTTGTAGAGACAAGGTCTCCCTGTATTGTCCAGACTGGTATCAAGATCCTGGGCTCAAGTGATCCACCTGCCTTGGGTTTTCAAAGTGCTAGGATTACTGGCATGAGCCACTGCACCAAGCCTTATTCTTGTAAATGCTATTCCCATTTGATCTTACCAACCATTCTACAAGCCATGTATTATATTTCACTTCCATTTTAAAGTTGAAGAAACTGAGACTTAGGGTGAGTAACATCATAGAGGTAAATGCTAGTAAACCACATCTTGTTGCAAAACCTGTGCTCTTAGCCTCTATTAGGTCATTCATTTGGGCTTCATCCATCCATCTGTCCATTCATCAATTAGCAAATAGTTACTGATTGCTTATAGGAAGCTTAATGATAATGGCTAAAAGGAAAAGTAAAGGATTTTTGTTGTTCGATGACTTTTAATCCTTACTTTCAACCAACATTCATTTCCTGTCTCTGTTCTGAGGCTCAGTGCTGACCAGATTCAAATGACTAGACAACTTTCAGTAATAATCAAGCATATTTTAAGATTGACATTAAGTCTCCCTATGAGCTCTTCTTATTTGAGACTCATAGTTGCCATACTGCTCAGTATCCACACAATAAGATGAGGGACAGGTGGAATAAAGTGCATTTGGGGTCCTGCTTGATTGGGGAATTCTCAACCCCCATTCAACCAAGGTTGATTCAGAACATTTCCCGATATATTTATGGTTTGACATCTGAAGGGAGGGCAAAGTGTTCCCTCCAGAAAGCTCATGACTATAGGTAAACCTTGACAAAGCAGAAAGGACCTGGTTTCCAGTCCTGACTTTAGCCCTTAAGGGCTGTGTTTCCTTGGCAAGTGACATGACCTCTCTGAACCTACTTCCTCATTTGTCAAGTTAAGTAGAACACCTATTCTATCTCATAGGGTTGTGGTAAATGTGAAATTAGGTTACATAAATAAAAGAGCTCTATAAAGTGAAGTTATCCCTATGAACTCATGTGCAAACTAATTCTCTAAGGGAAGTTTGAGATATCCTTGCAGAGAAAAGACAACTACTGTACTCTGGTATGAAGAAAAATTTGAAGCAATATGGTCAGTCATGTTGATTAAATCCTTAATTATAGTAACATAGAACATTATTTAATGTTGTATAACAAGCCACTCCAAAACTTACGGCAGTGATTTATTATTCCTCCCAAGTCTGTATGTTAACTGCTGGTTCATTGGCTGGTGTCCCCGGGCTCACACCTCAGTGACAGAACACAGCTGGAATGGCCGCATGGTCCAAGATGGCCTATCTTACATGGCTCATAGTTGGCCCTCTCTCTGTATGTGGTCATTCATCCTCAAGGAGATCTGGCTTCTTTCCATGATCTCAGAGTAGCAGGATGGCAAGAAGGAAGGCTGCAAGGCCTTTCAAGGTCAAGGCTCAGGAGTCACATAATGTCTGCCTTCTTTTGGTAAAAGCAAGTGACAAAGCCACCTAAATTCAAAAGACAGGACAATAGACTCTCCCTCTTGATAAGAAAGGCCACAAAATAACATCACAAAGAAGCATCCTAAATAGGAGAAATTGTGGCCACATTGGCAAATGATCTACCGTAAATACTTTGTGTATGAGGTGTCATTCTTTGTTTCAAAGATAATATATTTTAAAATAATTTCAAACTTACATTAAAGTTGCCAGAACAGTACAGAAAACTATCTCCCATTTACCTACATTCCCTAATTGTTCATTTTGCTTCTTTTCTTCTTTTCCCTCTCTCTATAAATAAGTACCAATTATTATAAGTTGTTTGTGAATTTTTATCTTTTTTAAAAATTATAATTGAATATTAGAGACCGGGGTCTCACTGTGTTGCCCAGGCCGGTCTTGAACTCCTGAGAGTTTTTTTCAGCATTTGTAATCCCAAAGTGCTGAGATTACAGATGTGAGCCACCATGCTCAGCCCGTTTCTGAATTTGTATTTATTTATTTTTATTTTTTGAGACACAGTCTCACTCTGTTGTCCAGGCTGGAGTGCAGTGGTGCAATCGCAGTTTACTGCAGACTCCACCTCCCAGGTTCAAGCAATTTTTGTGTGTCTCGGCCTCCCAATAGCAGGGATTATAGGCATGCACCATCATGCCCGGCTAATTTTTGTAATTTTAGTAGAGATGGGTTTTCGCCATGTTACCCAGGCTGGTCTTGAACTCCTGGCCTCAAGTTATCCTCCCACTGTGTCCTCCTAAAGTGCTGTGATTACAGGTGTGAGCCACCATGCCCAGCCTGTCATGTCTTTTCAAACTTCTTCAATCTGAAACAGTTTGTCATCACCCTTTCCCTGTCTTTCACTTCCTTGACAGTTTTTGGCCCGTGACCCTTACACTCTGCTGGACAACCCTCAACTCAGATCCATCTGATGTTTGCTCCTGACCAGGCTCAGGTTATGCATTCATGATAGGAACATCACAGCAATGGCACCGTGATCCTCTCACTGCTTCACGGCAGGGACAAGCTTGTTCCATCATTGTTGATGTTGAACTTAATCATCTAGTCATGTTGGTGACTGTTGGGTTTCTCTACCTTAATTTCGCAATTTCACCTGTGTCATTGATTAGTATTGGTGGTAGGGGGAGGTATTCCACTATTATGCCAATATCCTGTTCTTTGTCACACTTCCACCAACTAGCTTAGTATTCATTGACAGCTCCCACATGAATCGGTCACCTCCATAGTGGTTGTCCAGTGCTGATTCTCTACTTCCACAAGTCCCTCCAGATTTATTAATTGGCATTCTCTTGTAAGGAATAAATTTTCCCATTGATTGGTTCATTTATTCACACCAGTATGAACTCATTTAGTAAGTTGCAATTGACTAATATTTGTTTTTTGAGACAGGGTCTTGCTCTGTTGCCCAGGCTGGAGTTCAGTGTCCCGGTCCTAGCTCACTGCTGCATCCTTGAACTCCTGGGCTCAAGCAATCCTCCCACCTCAGCCTCTTGAGGGACTATAGGCACATGCCCACTGTTTCTGGCTAATTTTTAAAGTTTTTGTAGAGATGGAGACTCAGTATGTTGCCAACATAGGTCTTGAACTCCTGGCCTCAAGTAGTCCTCCTGCCTTGGCATTGATTGATTGAGACAGGGTCTTGCTCTGTGTTGCCCAGGCTGAAGTGCAGTAGCACAGTCTCAGCTCACTGTGCCCTCAACCTTCGGGGCTCAAGTGATCCTCCACTTCAGCCTTCTCAGAAGCTGGGACCAAAGACGTGCCTGATACACCTGGCTAATTTTTAAATTTTTTTTAGAGGCAGGGTTTTGCCATGTTGCCCAGGCTGGTCTTGAACTCCTGGGCTCAAGCAATCCTCCTGCTTTGGCCTCTGAAAGTGCTAGGATTAGAAGCATGAACCACCATACCTGGCCCTCGGCCACTATTTATTTTTGATGTTCAGATTGCTCCTCTTTTGACCATGGGAGTCCCTTCAAGCTGCTTCCTTTTGAGAAGTCTTCATCATTCATTGAACACGTCATTATTTTCTGCCAAGCAAATAATATTTGAGCCCCCTGATTCCCGTCTCTAACACACACACACACACACACACACACACACACACACACTTAACAAGGATGATTTCAGTGAACCCCATGAATTATATGCAAATTTTTGTGTGCATTTTTCTGAAAGAGTCTAGCCTAGCTATGAACAGATTCTTATGGAAAATCCCTGACCTCAAAGCACTTAAGGACCATTGATTAATGTCTCAAGGGACTCCTGGCCATTCTTTCAGATCTCCTATTTATCAGGTTCTTAGTTATTGGGTAGCCTGGAGGGGCTTTAACCTTCTTACAATCTTAATTAACTTCAACCTAAAACAACCTCTAGCCTAGAGGAAATGGTCAGTATATGTTAGTTATTAAGATTATCAGGGAAGATTCTCCTGCCCTGGTGCTAGATGCCCCAGGGTCTGAGTCCTGAATGCCCTAGTGGAATTTCCAGTTCAGCTGGCTATATAATTAAAACAAAAAAGACAAAAAGGCTGATGCTTTTTGGATCATGTGAGATAGCAGGTGTTACTTCCTGCAGTGCCCCAGGTGGGAGTTTGGTGAGTCTTATGAACTAAGCAGCCCTGGGATGGGAGATGTCCAATAGCCATCTGGATGGCCTCAGCTGCCTTGGTCCCTCTCTACCCCCGATATGGTTGGCAGTGGTTAGTTTCTTTCAGGAAAGATGGGAAAATACTTGCTGTTCCAGAACCCTCACACCTGAAGTGATCTTATTCTGTCCTGAAACCATAGCATGCATTGTTTCATCTTCAGTGAGTCATGAATTGCCTTGTGACATTCATTTCACTCCATTGAATATTTCTAAAACCCTTCTAAGGGCAGAACTAGGGCTTGCTTTTTATTTTGTAAATTGTAAGATACAGTCACCCAACTTCTCAGCAATGTGCTGAGCGAGGCTGGCAAGTTCCTTGGGGTCTCTGGGACTCATTTCCTTGTGGGTCCTGAGGAGCTAGATTATGGGCCATCTAGCTTCCTTCAAGCTGAGCATTAGGTAATTCTATCATTGTTAGCTTCTGTGTTACTTGACTTTTCATATATAGATGGTGCAGGAATTTTGCTGCTTTAGCTAAATCTGGATTCTTGTGCCATGACTAGGAAAAATTACGCAGGCAGACACATTGAAGGGTGAGGACAGCGGAATTTATTGGGTGAAAAGGAAAACAAAAACTCTCAGCAAAGTGAGAAGGGGTCCTGCCAAAGGCTCCCACCTCACAGATTGAATATCAGGCCACCACACACGAGCTAAAGAGGCTGCTCCCCGCTGCACAAGGCACAGACTGCCCATGGCTCCACCCCATTCTCCTAGTGTGCAGCCAGGTCCCCAGTCCACTGCAGGCATGTGCAGACAAGACCCTGGGCAGGTTCATTTGCACAGAGCATTTGATGTAAACACTTATGGAGGCAGGTTGGAGATTTTCCAGCGACCTTCCCTCATCTGCTTCCTGCATCTATCCTTCCCCTCTCTAACAAAGTCCATCTAACTGCCGTGAGCATAAGGATAAGGATAAGGTCGAAGACAGATCTTAATGGCTTCCTGCTGATAGGGGGCGCTGATTTGGGGAAACAGCAGTCAGATCTCCCTCAAAGGCCTAGCTAAGGCTTCTGGTCAAAAGGAGCCATCATCTGAGGCTCCAGTTGCATGACCGTTTGAAGTTTGATGGCCTGAAGGTGAGAAGAGACAAACCAGGTTATCAGAAAGCGTGTATTGGCTGGGTGCGGTGGCTCACACCTATAATCCCAGCACTTTGGGAGGCTGAGGCGGGAGGATCATGGGGTCAGGAGATGGAGACCATCCTGGCCAACATGGTGAAAATAAAAATGCAAAAGCAAAAATTAGCTAGGCATGGTGGCAAACACCTGTAGGCCCAGCTACTTGGGAGGCTGAGGCAGTAGAATCGTTTGAACCGGGGAGTCAGAGGTTGCAGTGAGCCAAGATAGCGCCACTGCACTCTAGCCTGGAGACAGAACAAGACTCCATCCGGGGGAAAAAAAAAAAAAAAAAAAGCATATATCGAAATGAACCAGGGGTGGGGTGGCGGTTTGGGGTGGATAAAGACAGCTCAAAAATCCCCAAGGCCTTTTACTTGTTTGCACAGGGAGAGGGCGGCCAATAGTCTGACTGGTTAAAAAAACAACAACTTTTATCCTTTTGCTGATGTGTCAGGCTTCTGGGTTCTCTCCTCCCTGAGCCCATTCCTAAGCCAACCAGTTTAAGGTTTGGGAAATTAACTTTTTCCAGTTAATTAACTTTTTCCAGTTAACATGGAAGGAACTGGAGGCCATTATCCTAAGCAGAATAAGAAAAAAACAAACCAGACACGGTGGCTCATGGGTGTAATCCCAGCACTTTGGGAGGCCGAGGTGGGCAGATCAAGAGGTCAGGAGATCAAGACCATCCTGGCCAACATGGTGAAACCCTGTCTCTACTAAAAATACAAAAATTAGCCGGGCGTGATGGCATGTGCTTGTGATCCCAGCTACTTGGAGGCTGAAGCAGAAGAACCGCTTGAATCCAGGAGGCGGAGGTTGCAGTGAGCCGAGATTGCACCACTGCACTCCAACCTGGTGACAGAGCTAGACTCTGTCTCCAAAAAACAAAACAAAACAAAACAAAAAACCACCAAATTTGCCACATGTTCTCCCTTACAAGGTGGAGCTAAACATTGAATACACACTACCACAAAACTGAAAACAACAGACACTGATGACTATCAGATGGGAAAAAGAAGGACAGGATAAGGTATGTGCTGAAGACCAATCCAGTGGGTACAGCCACTGCCTAGATGACAAGGTTGCTGGGACCCCAAGTCTTCATGTCATGCAATGTACCTATGTAACTAATCCTTTAGTCTATAATAAAAGTAGAAGTTATTTAGAAAATACAAACTTAGAAGCTGAAAAATAAGTGAAAAAAACAAACTTATAGTTATCCAAGCAATCTTTTCCTGGCATAAAGTTAGAAAGTCGACAGAATCAGTAAACCAAATACTCAACCCAAATTTATATGTAGTGAACACATTTTTCAAAAGAACACCAAAAAGACAAAATGAGAAAAGGAGAGTGTGTTCAATAAATGATTTTGAGCAAACTGCATATTCACATACAAAACACTGAAATAGGACCCTTATTTCATGCAACTCAAAAATCAGTGCAAAATATGTTAAAGACCTAAACTCAATTCTGAAACTGCGAATTTCCTACAAGGAAACATAGGATATGCGTAAGTTTTAGAAAATAAATCCACACACACAGTCTGGAAAAGGTAAAAAGAAAATTTTTAAAAAGGAAAAACTATAAGAAAACACCCATAAACAATGTAATGGTTTGGCATTTTCACTGAAAAGCTGGGGACGCAGTTCCACAGAGCAATGGAACAGATTAGAGAACCCAGACATAAGCCGGCCTGCACATCTAAAACCATCTGATCTTTGAAAAAAACCCACAAAAGTAAGCGATGGAGGAAGGACTTCCTGCCAATGAGTGGTGCCGGGGTGAGTGGTTAGCCAGACGCAGAAGGGTGACACTGGGTCCCTGCGCCTCACCATGCACAGGAAGCAACTCACGATGAATCAGCTTAAAGGCAGGAACCCGGACTGTGAACATCCTGTACGAGGACCTAGGAAATACCCTTCCTGACAGAGGCTTTGGCAAAGCATATATATGCCAAGTCGCCAAAAGCAATGGAAACATTAACAATTATTGACAAGCGGGACCTAATACACAAAAGAGCTGCTGCACAATAGAAGAAATTACCAACAGAGTAAACAGACAGCCTGCAGAATGAAGGAAAAATACTCCCTAACTATGCATCTGACAAAGATCTAATATCCAGGATTACTTTAAAGACCTTAAACAAGTAAATCGGCAAGAAAACAAATCCAATTTATAAATGGGCAAGGGACATGAACAAGCACTTAAAAGAAGGTGTATCAGTGACCAAGAAACATGAAAACATGCTCAACCTCACTGATTATCAGAGAGGTGTGAATCAAAAGCATATTGAGATACTATCTCACACTGGTCAGAATGGCGATTATGACACAGTTCACAAGAATTGTGAACTGGTGGGGCAGAAGAGGGAAGGAATGCAGGTCCACTGTTGGGGAAAATGCAAATTAGTTCAGACACCCTGGATGTTTCTCAAAGAAATATCACAAAGTGTGGATATTTCTCAAAGAACTTAAAAGGCAACTACCATCCAACCCAGCAATCCCACTCCTAAGGATCTACCCAAAGAAAAATCCTTCAGTCCACCACAGACATGCACCCATATGTTCATGGCAGTACCACTCACAATGGTGAAGACATGGAATCAGCCTTGGTACCCATTAACAGTGGTATACTACACTAAACTAGTATGCTACACTAAACACTACATTAAACTAGTATGCTACACTAAACACTAAACTAGTGTACTACACTAAACACTACAGAAAATATACTACACTAAACACTACACTAAACACTGCAGAAAATGTACACTAAACACTACAGAAAATAATATACTACACTAAACACTACACTAGTGTACTACACTAAACACTACAGAAACTAATATAGTACACTAAACATGACACTAAACTAGTATACTACACTAAACACTACAGAAACCACTTGGAGATTCCTCCAAACCTTATACAACTACCATTTCAACCAGCAATTCTACTACTAGGAATACACTCAAAGCAATTGAAATCGAGAGACCTGCCTTCCCATGTGGATTCCAGCACTATTCACAAGAGCCAGGATAAGGAATCAACCTACCTGCTCATCTACACTTTTTTTTTGTCTGAAACCAAATTCAACTACAAATCAGTGTGCTGAAAATACACTAGATGGGATTAATGACAGATTAGAAATTGCAGAAGATTAGTGAACCTGAAGACAGAGCAGTAGAAACTATTCAAAATTAACAGAAGTCTAAAGTACTGGAAAATAAGAACATCAAGTGGTCGGGTATATATGCAGTTGGAGTTTCTAAAAGAGAAGAGAGGATTTGAAAAAATAATGGCAGAAAGTTTTCTTAATTTGATGAAAATTATATACCCACAGATCTAAAAAGTTCAACAAACCACAATCATAAAAACATGAAGAAAGCCATACTGAGGCACATCATAATCATCAAATTTCTTTGACCAACTCAGAGAAAATTTTAAGTGGCCAGAAGAAAAAACAATTACAGCATATACAGAAGAACAAAGATAAAAATGACAGCAGATTTCTCACAGAAATAATGCAAGTGGGCAGGTGCAGTGGCTCATGCTTATAATCCCAGCACTGTGGGAGGCCCAGGCAGTAGGATTACTTGAGGCCAGTAGCTCAAGACCAGCCTGGGCAACATAAGAGAGACCTCATCTCTACAAAAATTAAAAAATTAGCCAGGTGGTGGGCCATGCCTGTGGTCCCAGCTACTTGGGAGGCTGAGATGGGAGGATTGCTTGGGCCCTGAAGGTCAAGGCTGCCGTGAGTCATGATCACACCACTGCCCTCCAGCCTGGGTGACAGAATGAAAATACAATGCTTTCTGATGAAAAATTAACGGATTCCAAATTTGAAAATTGGCAAGTATCTTTCTTTAGTTGTTGTTGAGTCATGTGACATGAGACACTGTTCAATAATAATTTAGAATACATTTTATCCCAAAGGACATCCAGACGTAAAGAAAGGTTGCCAATTTAGAGCTTAGAAGATCAAACCTGTGACATAGATAGTTTTAATCTTTTACATTTATCAAATAACAATTTCATTTAAATGTAAAAAAAAATGGTTTTATCATGATGGACAGTAATCCAGCTATGTTAAGTCAAAATTCTGGATTTAATGGGATTTTAAAGCAATAGACTGATGTTTCCCTTTATTGCTTTAGGCTACTCTGTGACACATATTCTAAAATATTGTGCTCAGTTTTGACAGCAGACTATATGAAAAACATAATTGATGGATATAGTTACTAAAATCATTCAGCATATATGTGCAAATTCTATGAAGCATCATTTTATGAAAATAAAACAAGAGCTATATAAGTGTTTTATGGAAATAAAACAATAGCTATATAGAGGTATGTTTATTGAAAGAAATAGAAGGTAAATGTTTTTTACATGGCAGTCTGTACTTACATTTTCTTATGTGTACTATCTATGAATGAGCTACGTAGGAACAAAATGTAAAATGCCTGTAATCCCAACACTTTGGGAGGTGGAGGTGGGCGGATTACGAGATCAAGATTGAAACCATCCTGGCCAACATGGTGAAACCCTGTCTAGACTAAAAATACAGAAATTATCTGGGTGTGATGGCTGGCGCCTTTAGTCCCAGCTACTTGGGAGGCTGAGGCAGGAGAATTGCTTGAACCCGGGAGGCGGAGGTTGCAGCGAGCCGAGATGGCACCACTGCACTCCAGCCTGGGTGGCAGATTGAGACTCCGTCTCAAAAACAGCAACAACAACAAAATAAAAAAAGCTTATTTGTGTGGTGACCTAACTAGGCAGCTAGCCAGTGTAAGAATTTATATAGAAATGGAAATTTTTCATAATATTAATTGATACTGATACCTTTATACATTCTCCCCAAATAAGTCATGTCAAATATTTTAACTGTAATTGTCTATGTTGTATAAACTGAGTATAAAATGTATAAAAAATTTGAAGAATGGTTTGTATTATTGACCAATTTTTAAATGCTTTTCAATTTTTGTAATGTCTCTTTGAATTCAATTCTAAACATATTGAGTTGACAATAAGCTTTAGTGAATTAACTTGGACAGAAATAATTTTGAGACTGATAGGCTTTTGCTTCAATGTCAAATCCAATCTTCTAAAAAGATAAACCAGTTTTATCACTGACTTAAAGGAAATGAACATTTGGCACTCAGTGTAGTTACTGGAGAACTTTGAAGTTATGAGTTGTTGTTTAAGACAAAGTCTAGAGTGCAGTGGTGCAATCATGGCTGACTACAGCCTTGAACACCCGGACTCAAGCGGCACTCTCACCTCAGCCCCTGAGTAGTGGGGACTATAGGCGCACACCATCACACCCATGTGGGTGTTTTTTGTTTTGAGGTGGAGTGCGTCGCCCAGGCTGGAGTGCAGTGGTGCAATCTCAGCTCACTGCAGCCTCCCCCTCCTAGATTCAAGTGATTCTCCTGCCTCAGCCTCCTAGTAGCTGGGATTACAGGCATACACCACCATGCCCAGCTAATTTTTGCGTTTTTAGTAGACATGGGGTTTCACCATGTTGGCCAGGTTGGTCCGAAACTACTGACCTCAGGTGATCCACCCACCTCAGCCTCCCACAGTGCTAGGATTATGGGCATGAGCCACCGCACCTGGCCCTGGTATTTTAAAAAATATATATTTTTGTACAGATGAAGTGTCACTATGTTTCCTAGGCTGCTCTTAAACTCCTGGGCTCAAGCTCTCTGCCCACCTTGGCCTCCCAAACTGCTGCCATTATAGGCATGAGCCACCATGCCTGACTTAAGTATGTTTAGAACAACTTGGTATGAGTCTGCTTTTTCAACTGTAAATTTTGTTACATCTAAATACAGATCAAGCATACCTGATGAAAATTTACCATGTGAATTGAGATGTGCTGTAAGTGTAAAACATGCACCAGATTTCAAAAATTTTGTGTGTGGGGAAAAAGAATATAAAATAGCTCAACAATTTTTTACATTGATTATTTATTTTGAATATATTGGGTTAAATAAAATATATTACTTAAATTAATTTCACCTGTTTACTTTTTTAAAAAATGTGAGTACTGGAAAAATTTTAAATTGCATCTGTGATTCACATTGTTACTTTTACCGGGCAGGCACTAACTAAACTATCTCCATAGGAGGCTGAGATCACAGATTTCCAGCTGCCTGCAGGAACAAGCCTCCCCTCCCTCTTCATAGACTCCAACTAGTTGGGTATTGTGAGAATTAAATGGGTTAATATACAGAAAGTTCATAGAAGGTCTGGCACCTAGCAAAAGCTACAGACACATTAGCTATTATTATGGTTATTCATATTGTTGACTAGGATTTATAAATGCAATTTAATAGAGAAGCACACCTAGTTGAATAACACTGGGCCCAGATTAAAAATGCACACAGCACCAGTAAAAGAGCAAATTGCAAAGAGCTGAGGACCCTCTGTGACCAGTTCTTCCAACCAGACCTTTCACTAGGTTAAGGTGAGTGAGGCACTTGCCCTGGTGTAAAATTTAAGAGGGTACCAAACAACTCAAATGCAATATTTTGATCAATCAGAATTAATGTGAACAAAATCCACAATCAGCAAACATCAAAATGGACAATCAAGACAGAAATGATATTCCTGGGTTCTCCTTTTGCCCCAGGCTCTAGAACCACTCAGAAAGACGCCAGTCCTGATCCCGCCTTGGTGGCCTCACGCTAGTCCCGCCTGCCCCAGCTTGTTTTATTATTTTTTTAACTTCTATTTTAGGTTCAGGAGTACATATGCAGGTTTGTCATATAGGTAAATTGCCTGTGGCGGGTGTTTGGTGTTCAGATTATTCCATCCTTTAGGAAATAAGCACAGTATCCAATGGATAGGGGTTTTTTTTTTCTTTCCTTTTATTTTTATTATTTATTTATTTATTTAGAGACAGGGTCTCACTCTGTTGCCCAGGCTGGAGTGCAGTGGCCTGATCACCGGCTTACTGCAGCCTTGACCATCCCTCCCACCTCAGTCTCCTGAGTAGCTGGGAACACTGGTACAGGCCACCAAGCCAGGCTAATCTTTTTTTTTTTCTTTTTCTTTTTAAGCAATGGGGCTTCACTATGTTGCCGAGGCTGGTCTTGAACTCCTGGTCTTAAGTGATCCTCCCCATCTGCCTCCTAAAGTGCTGGGACTGCAGGCCTGAGCCACCACAACGGGCTGGATGGGTAGTTTTTGGATCCTCAACCCTCTCCCACCACCCTGCCCCCGCCCCTGCCCCCACCCCCTCCACCAGGCCACTGTTTCTGTTCTTCCCTTCTTTGTGTCCACGTGTACTCAAGGTTTGGCTCCCACTTATAAGTGGGAACACGCAGTGTTCAGTTTCCAGTTCCTGCCTCGGTTTGCGCGCAAGGCCAGCGGCCCTGCATCCAGCTTTTTATTGAGGGCAAAGTGACCACGAGGGCAAAGCGACCGCAAGGGCAAAGGGACCGTGTCGGGCTCGGCCTCGCAGTCAACAGGTGCTGTTTGTCTTCTGCCAACTGGGCTGCCCGCAGGGAAGGAGGTCTAACTACAGCAAATTATAGTGCAGGACAATACGTCTAACAGGAGGTGTACGGGCCAGGGAGGGGTGAGAAGGAACGAAGGCTTGGTGGGTGGAGGGAGTTTGTAGATAATTTTTCATGATTGTGATAGTCAACATTCTTAATAGTAAAAATAATTACCATTACTTGAGCACTTATGTGCCTCTTCTAAGATTTTTTTGCCTGATATTTGCCACAGCTAAGATGTTTGAAGCATGTATATTCTCAAATACGTCTTCTTAGTACATTTTACCTTTTATAGTTATTTCGAGAAGCTGTTTTGTTCAGTGCTTCTGGTTTTGAATGCTACTTTATGTTAATATTGTTGATACTGTTTTCTTTTTATTTTTATTTACCTAAAAGAAAGACTTGGTTGTTTTCAGCCTCTCTGGATAATTTGGATTTTTAATTTATCTATTTATTTTTTTGAGATAGAGTCTTGCTCTGTCACCCAGGTTGGAATGCAATGGCACCATCTTGGCTCACTGCAACCACCACCTCCCAGGTTCAAGCAATTTTTCTGCCTCAGCAGAGGCAAGTAGTCCCAAGTAGCTGGGACTATAGGCATGTGCCACCACACCTGGCTAATTTTGTATTTTTAGTAGAGACAGGGTTTCACCATGTTGGCCGGGCTGGTCTCGAACTCCTGACCTCTGGTAATCCACCTGCCTTGGCCTCCCAAGGAACTGGGATTACAGGCTTGGATAATTTGGATTTAAATGTGTCAACACCATGTCAAAAGCATAATAGGGAAGTTCTGGTTTTGATTGCAGTGGTTACTTTCACTCCATTCAAGGTTATTATTGGTTTAGGAGATATTTTATTCATTTCAAATGCCTCTAGGGTTATTTTGAAGTAACAGATTTTGATTGTAAAAAAAAAAATAATAAAAACTTACATTCCAAGTATAGAATTTGAAATTTTCTCCTCATTCCATCTCTATAACCAATAATTCCAGGCCCCAGAAATATTTTATAATATACACTGCTAGAATCACTCGCATGCAAATATGACCACATATGTGCACAAGTGTAATAGACGCACATAATTTTTTTTTTGCTATTGATCATGCCACATTATTTTTAATTGCGTACAATGATCTAACACGTCACCCAGGGAGCATTTCACCCATTGCTCTGTTTGGCCACCAATCTTTTGTCTCTCTCTTCAACAATGGCGAGGCAGATACCCTTTACTTGGAGAAGAGAAATCCGTGGTTTGTTGCCCTTGCCAATAAGAAAAATGTTGGAAAGTCGAGTGGCAAAGCTGTCGCCATTGGCATATTTCATGTGAACCATATCAAAAGATCCAGGGTGCCTCTCTCTGTGGGTGACCACACCAATTCTTCCCAGGTTAGCACCTCCAGTCACCATACACAGGTTACCAGTGTCAGACTTGTTGAAATCAGTAATCTTGTTAATATCTGGCCAATTATTAGTTGCAAAATGAAGCTTCATCATCCCTAAGTTGAGGGGGGTCTTCTACTTCTAGACTTGTTATGTTGCTAGCTTTATTCTTTTTATCCCTTACCTTACTTGGGGTATTTCCCATCTTGATGGTTTTGGGGTGAGGCTCAATTTCCCTTGCTGGAAATTTCTCACCTTTTAGGGTGAGGCTCAATTTCCCCCAGTGGAGATTTCTCAGCTCTTTTTAACCTCCAAGATACCCCAACCAAGGAATACTTCACTGCCCCTGCGGCTTTTCTTGCCTTGGTATATCCCAACCACCAAGGAAATACTCTGCTGCTTTTGTGATGTTTCCTACCTTGGTCTGTGCACAGAGTTACCTGGTATGTGATGATCTTTCCCCCCAAGTTTCTGGCCTGTTTCTTCCTTTGCTGAGAGTCTGGGTTTATTAATTACAGTGGGTGGGTCTCAATTCCTTATCCCTGAGGCCACCACAATGAGGCAGTGGGGTGCACCTTCTCATGGGAGAGGACCAGAACCCTGTTCCCCAGAAGGGAATGGGAATCCTGGGCAGGCCTCCAAATCTCTTAGAAGCAAATTTGTTCCTCAGTGCTGAAAAGAACTAGCACTTAGACAAAGAATTTTCTTAGCAAGGCAATTTTACTTTCTGCAGAAAGGTTATTTCTCAGAAGACTGAGTGTCATGAGAGCACACCACTGGTGGGACAAAGAAAAGAAGAGGTTTTTGTCCCTGATGCATTGGGTCCTTACTGCTGTGTCCTGTCTCCATTGGACTGCACAATCTAGACTGATCCTGATTAGCTAAAAACTTAAAACTTTCTTAAATAGGTAAATGCCTGATGGAGAACAAAGAAAGGAGGTTGTTTCCAGGAAACTAGGAGAATAATAATATTTCCAAATAAGGAAGAGGCATAGGATGTAAGCTGGGAAATGCCTGGGCATGTTTGGACACGTCTGAGTAGGCTATAGTCCAGAACAAATAACTTGGTTAAGGTACAAAGACATAGAATGTACTTATGCTGTTACTATATTTAACCGCTACATAGGACTTAACAAAGAGTTATTAGTGAAAAGCAAGGAAGCTTGAAGGAAGTTAGTTTTTAGAAGAAACGATTATTTCTAACACTTATTATTTATTCTTTAACAAAAAGGGAAATTTTGAAGAGGAACTTCTTACTTTTCACATGCCCATCCCAGAGCCTATTCACCCAATTCCTGAGCCACTATTTACCAACTTCAAGTAATTTTATCTATTACAAAATTGTATCTCCCTGGTGCCTGCAATCAGTTATCACCTTAGTGTGACAACTGTGGACCATCAGGAAATTGCCTCTCCTTGGGCTGGCTGCCAGTTATCATTTTTAGAGAAGCAGTGTGATGACCCTCAGCCATCAACTGATGGCGGCCTGACATTCCTGGGAGGCAGGGAGAAGGGGGAGCCTCTCAAGCCCTACTCCTGCCTGACTGACTATGACATTCTTACTTTCTCAAATCTTCCTACTCCAAGGTTTATTCAGGAAAGTTAATACCTTGGAGGGCTCTGTATTTTACATACAAATGACTGGCTAAGCACTGAATAATTAAGATCACTAGACATTTACTAGTGGGGTGGTTGAAGAAATATAGTTAACATTTTCCTAAACGGAGAGTGTTAGATAACTTCAAACTCTAGCATTACATGTATGTTCTGGCTCATAATTCCACAACCATTCATATCCATTCTTCTGATCTGATCATGAATATTGGCTACAGGAAAGGAACTGATAAACCCCCCAAAACATAAAGTGAAATTGTTAGGATAAAAATGAGTTGTCACTCAACAACCATTGAATGAGCACCTCCTGGATGCCAGGCCCTGTAGCAGGCACTGGGGATACAGTGGTCCACAAGTGGTACCCCGAGGGACTCTCAGCCTAAAGGAAAGCAGAGACAGGAGGGGTGACAGAAAAGGGGAGATGCAGGCACTGTTCAGAAGGCCCAGGAAGGTTCATTGAAAGAGGGGCAGCCGCCACATGGAATGGAAAGACATTGGCGGGTGAGGAGGTGGGGGCAGCTGGAACACATCTTGCAGAAGAGGAAGCTGTGAAGCTGCAGAGCTGTTTAAAACAAAGTAGGTCCCCTTCAATATATAAGATTCTATAGTAAAAATCTTTGTTACTGTTGGTTCACCCCATTTTGCAGGGCTTATAAGTCAAATGGGTCATTAATGAGATATAAAAATTGTCCTAATGCAGATAGTATCATATTTTATCCAGGAACTATCCAATTGAGGAATTGGTTAAGAGGGTGTGGGAAGGAACAGGTGGTGTTTCATTGTTCTAAATGAAGGGTGTTAATGGCCTGAAGGTGGATGAAAAATTGTGTGTGTATGTGTGTGCATTATATGTATACATATGTGTGTGTATGTGTGTGTGTGTGTGTGTATATGTACATGAGAGAAGGAGAGGGAGGGAGAGACAGAGATTTAGGCAGTTGTGAGATTTAAAAAACTGGTAAACATATTCACATCTCAATGTCAAATTGGGGAAGAAAACAATGAATTAGGGCATATATTAAGAAAAATGAGGCTGGTGCAGTGGCTCATGTCTGTAAACCTAGCACTTTGGGATTACAGGCGGGTGGATCATGAGGTCAGGAGATTAAGATCATCCTGGCCAACATGGTGAAACCCCGTCTCTACTGAAAATACAAAAATTAGCTGGGCGTGGTGGCATGTGCCTGTGGTCCCAGCTACTTGGGAGGCTGAGGCAGGAGAATTGTTGGAACCCAGGAGGTGGAGGCTGCAGCTAGCTGAGATCACGCCACTGCACTCCAGCCTGGGCAACAGAGTGAGACTCTGTCTCAAAAAAATTAAAAAAAGAAAAGAAAAATGAAATCATGTGATTAGAGGAAAAGCATTTAAACGGCCATAGCCAAGAGCAGTTCACACTCCATATGTAGTCATGATTGTGGTTAAAAAAATTAAATAGCCTCGATGTGGTGGCTTGTGCCTGTGGTCCCAGCACTTTGGGAGGCTGAGGTGGGCTGATCACGAGGTCAAGAGATTGAGACCATCCTGTCCAATGTGGTGAAACCACATCTCTACTAAAAATACGAAAAATTCGCTGGGCATAGTGGCACATGCCTGCAGTCCCAGCTACTTGGGATGCCGAGGCAGGAGAATTGCTTGAACCCAGGAGGCAGAGGTTGCAGTAAGCTGAGATTGCATCACTGCACTCCAGCCTGGTGACAGAGCAAGACTCTACCTCAAAAAAAAAAAAAGAAAGGAAAAATTGGACTACTTTTGGGTAGGGATCATCTATGACTCTAGTTCTACAGGTGTATTCTGATGTGCTCCATGGTGACTCATGGACTGGGATGAATTATTATGGTATACAAATGGTCTGTGAT